>LC739045.1:0-34404 GCA_027943355.1 Dothideomycetes sp. NU200 | reverse complement strand
AAAAAAAAAAAAGAATTTCATACTTTAAATTTAAACCAAAATATATTCATTACTTAACTAAAGTTATTAAAAATTTTTATGGTTTTATTATTATAAAAGTATGGCGGTCTTTTATTTTTATTATTTTTTTTAAGTTAATCTGTATTAATATCTTAAGCAATAAAAGCAGTGTATACTAGGGACGTCTGTACACTCTTATTGCCTCTATTATACTATAATTACCAGGAAAAATAACTGCTTTATTACCTTTCGCCATTCCTACAGAGAATTGAGGAAATCTATCTCTGTTGTCCTGTGCGAAATCTGTTAATAATGCATAAAACTCGGTACTTTTGTAAATACCGAGATCATGCATTGTACGATGATTAACCCCTCTAGATCTATAAATTTCAACTCTTTCTTTAAGAAAATCGGCACACCTTTCGGACTGAGAGGGTTCTATAACCGCAAAATTGCTATAGTCTTCCGAATTTGAACCTCTGTCATTATGTAAAGGATGAATAGTAGGATTGTTAGATGGTGGTCCACCGCCTGGAGGGTTAGAAGGTGTTCCACCGCCTGAATTGCTACCTCCCGTACTTGGGTTTAGAATATTGTTTAAATCCATAGGATTACCTCTACTACTGTTTACAAGATATCAGTCTAAAAATTCCAGGTTTCCTACTATAAAACACGAGATAGAAAAACAAATATTAAAAAGCAACATTCATAGTCAAGGGTTCCCAATAAGTAAACAATATGATATATCAAAATAATGTATGTAGACGTATACTATTAAGGATATTAAAATAACCGTATAAATTGGTAAGACGAACACACTCAGATTATCTAAACCTGAAGTGCTCAAAAAAATGCTATAAGCCAAAACGCTGTTTAAACCTAAGGATACCATTACAATTCTAGAAAATAATATGGATTTGTCTTTTCTTAAATTAAGAGCATTTGAAATTAATATAAAGATTAATAATGAAATTAACATGTAAAAAGCAAGAGAATTTAACTCTTAAAAATAAGGATTTTTATACCTTCGTACATAGGATTAAAAAGTTTTATGTCATCTTTATTTAATACACTACTAATTATATTTTTATTGTAAATTTAGGGGTTTAAAGACACACTTACTAAAGCATAACCCCCAGCTTGTGCGACTATGATAAAAGAAACCTTTTTTTTTCTTAAAGTTATTTTCTTTTTAATAGGTAACGTATAATTGCATGTTATACCTACAGCTTTAATAATTATACTATACCTAAGTAATTTAACGAAAAATAATTAAATAAAGGTTTTTTAGTGTAACGTTAGGTTTAAGCAACGTATAATAATAAAAAGGCCATCATAAGAGCAAATAATCCGGTCGCTTCTGCGAAAGCAAAACCTAATATAGCGTATGAAAATAGTTGACCTCTTAATGAAGGGTTTCTTGCTACACCTAATATCAAGGCCGCAAATACCACACCAATTCCTACACCTGCCCCTATTAAACCAATGGTTGCTAAACCTGAACCTATAATTTTTGCAGCTTGTATCATAAAAAGAGTGAAAAGTTAATTTTATAAAGGAAGCCTTTAACTATTTTATATCTTTAAAAGAGAGATTATATTTAAGTAAAAAGAAGTTAAATCTTCTTGTGTTATAGGGATACGGAGGAATTGAACCCCAAATTTTCGATCTGCAATCAAAACGCAAAGCCTTTTGCAACATATCCCTTATTTAATTTTTTTTTATTTGATTTTTTTTTTATTTAGATTTTTTTATCGTGTGTAGCTAATTCAATTAAACTATTTTCTAATAAACTAACTAATGGCACAATTATTAAGAAATGAGCAAAGTAAATCACAGTAGAAATTTGTCCTAATTCAATGAAAGGAGTTTCAACGTGTTTAGCACCTAATTGCATTAAGATTAAGAAATTAGCTATAAATGCATAGTAAGCTATTTTACTTAAAGGTCTAAATTGTATACCTCTACTTCTACTTAAATCCGTGAAAGGCATAGTTAATAAAATTAAAATCGCTGAAAACATAGCAATAACACCTAACAGTTTATTAGGTATAGATCTTAATATAGCATAGAATGGTAATAGATATCATTCAGGTACTATAGCAGGAGGTGTTTGCATAGGATTAGCCATAACGTAATTTTCACTATCACCTAATACATTAGGCATAAAGAAAACAAAGATTGATAAAACTAAAATAAATAGGAAAATAGTTACTAAATCTTTAAATATGAAATAAGGAGCAAAAGGTAATCTATCATAGTTACCTGAAACACCTAAAGGGTTACCTGAACCAGCACTATCGTGAAGTGCTATCATATGCATTAAAGCTAGAGCAGCTAATACAAAAGGTAATACAAAATGTAAAGCAAAAAATCTATTTAAAGTAGCATTATTAACAGAGAAACCTCCTCATATGAATTCAACTATATCTTGTCCAACTCAAGGTATAGCACTCATAAGGTTAGTAATAACTGTTGCTCCTCATAATGACATTTGTCCGTAAGGTAAAACATAACCTAAGAAAGCTGTAGCCATCATTAATATAAAGATTACTACACCTATAGTAAACACTAATGTTCTTGGTGCTCTATATGATCCATAGTATAAATTTCTTCCTATGTGTAAGTAAACTAAAAAGAAGAAAGCTGAAGCTGTATTTGAGTGTAAGTAACGGATTAATCATCCATTATTTACATCACGCATTATATGCTCAACTGAGTTAAATGCTTCTAATACACTAGGGTTGTAATGCATTGCTAAAGTTACACCTGTTACAATTTGTATAATTAAACAAAAGGCTAATAATGAACCGAAGTTTCATAGGTAACTTAAATTTGAAGGTTGTGGTGAATCCACTACATAACCATTTGCTAAACTTAAAAGGGGATGACTTTTTAAAATTCTCATTTTTTTTTTTTACGTTTAAATAAAGGTAGTTTTTCTAATATTCTCTTATATAGGTATTTATACATAGATAACAATTAATCTATATATAATTAAAAATTACTCTAGGTTATACCATACAATTATCGTAAACTCCATTTTTGTAAAACAGTGGTATTACTATACTAATATACTTTATAAAGTTTATTTTATTTTTTATTTTATTTTATTTTTAAATATTTAGTATAATCTATACTAAGTTTTTCAAGTAACGGGTTTCTCTTTCTTTTTTGTTCAAAAAATTAATAAATGGAAAGTTTGTATAGTAATTAGAATAGAGTAACATTACTAGGTATTATATCGAAACTATATAATATACAAGGTACTAATACAATGAAAGCAATTACGATAGGTAATAAGATTGTTCAACAGAAAGTCATTAATTGATCGTAACGGATACGAGGGAATGAGGCTCTCACTCATATAAAAATAAAAATCATTATACAAGATTTTAAACCTAGACTTAAACCAGATAATAAACCTTCTACTAAAGGATAAGATAAAAATTCAAATTTTTCAGGGTTTTCTATAAAGGTATAATCTATTTCTTGAATTAGATATATTAAAGGCATACAGTTTAAAAGATAACCACCTAAGAAAAGAATACTTGTTAATGTACAGATAAGTATTATACTTGCATATTCTGCTAAAAAGAAAAATACAAAGATAACTGCTGAATGTTCTGTCATAAATCCACTAACTAATTCAGATTCTGCTTCAGCTAAATCAAAAGGGGCTCGATTTGTTTCTGCAACACTTCCTATAAAAAATATAATAAACACCGGTAATAGTGGGACTATAAATCATATAGCTCTTTGTGATTCTATATTAACAGTTAAATTTAAACTACCTGTTAGTAATATAACTAACAAGATAGCGGAACTTAATATTAACTCATAACTAATTAATTGGGCTGTACTTCTAAGTGAACCTAAAAAAGCATATTTTGAATTAGCAGATCATCCAGCTAACAAGATACCATAAGTTGCAAGTGAAGAAACTGCCAGCATATATAGTATACCCAAGTTAAAATCTCACACCGCTAGACCAGGTCCGTAAGGTATAACTGCATAACCTAAAAGTGCAAAAATTAAAGTTATTATAGGTCCTAAGAAAAATAAAACAATATTAGCTTGTGTAGGTGACACATATTCTTTTAAAAGTAATTTAAGAGCATCTGCAAAAGCTTGTAAAAGACCATAGTATCCTACGATATTAGGCCCCAATCTTCTTTGCATACTTGCCATGGTTTTTCTTTCAGCAACAGTAACAAAAGCTACAGTTAATAAAACAGGAACAGTAACTAACAATACTTCTATAATAGAGATTAATGTAGGTATATATAACATATTTAAAGTGGTACAAAAATACTAAGTAAAAAATTTGTATTAAAATCACATATAAATTTTAATATTTTTTTTTTAACTTAGTTTAAGGACAGATTTATTTTTTAACTATATGTCTATTATTATATGAAATGATGAATTTAGGGTAAAGATAAAGCAAAGTTAATTAAAAAGATATAAACTAAAGAAAGATAGGTAAAAATCTAAAAATACAAAAATAAAACCGTATTAGCTTGTTTAATAACACATTATTTATTTTTTTGCACAGAACTTTCACCGCTTTCTTCATGAGATGGGTTTTTCACTCTACTTTCAAACTCTTTAACCGCTAATTTTTTAGCTTTGGTTTCAGAGTCATCATCAGTATGAATCTCACTAGATAATACTGTGTATTCAGAAGAGGATTTATCCTCTTCTTCTACTTTAGGTTTAGAGGCTTCATACTCTTCATCCTGCAGTCTTTTAGCCAGCTCGAAGTCAGAGATTTCTTGTTGTTCTTTAAATTGTTTAAAGAGCAACTCTTCCTCATCTGATTGAGTTAGGTCTACTATATCAGGTATAATTTCTCTGGCTTTACCTTTACCCTTAAATCTTTTTGGAGGATGTTCGTTAACATCATCATCGCTATCCAATATATAGAGTTTACCTTTACCCTTATCTCTTTTTGGAGGATTATCGTTAAGATCATCATCGCTATCTGCATTAACAGATCCAATTCATTCATCATCTCATAAAATAAAGGATATAATTAAAAGTATAAATTTTATTAAATAAGGAAATATTTTTTTAAACATTGTTATCATAATTTTAGCATATAAATACTAAGTAAAAGAAAATTGGTATGAAAGCCATATGTAAACTTTTAACCCTTTTTTTTAACTTAGTTTAAAGACAGATTTATTTTTTAACTATATGTCTATTATTATATAAAAAAGTGAAATATAAGAGATCTAAATCTAAAATTAAGCAAAGTTAATTAGACTTTATATTGTTATGCAAGACAAAACCGGTATATAAATATTAGAAGTATCCTACTCTAACCTTAAGCTAATAAAATAGCTTTTTTTTTATTTATTATTTTTAATTATTGTTCTTGTAATCAAGATAAGAATTTTTCAAGTGATACTGACTCTATTGCAATAGGCATAGAGCTATGTAAAATACCACAGATCTCTGAACATTGTCCAAAGAATAAACCTTCTCTGTTTATAAGTACAGAAAATTGATTTAATCTACCAGGGTAAGCATCACATTTAATACCTAAAGCTGGACAGGCATATGAATGTATTACATCACCACTTGACACAATAAATCTAACGTGTGTTAATTCTGGAAGTATAACTCTATTATCCACTTCTAACATTCTTAATGCACCATCTTCAAGGTCTGATTCAGGAACTAAGTACGAATCAAATTCTAATTCTTCATCATCCTCGTTTAAGAAATCAGGGTATTGGTAGCTTCAATATCACTGGTGACCTTCTACAAACACAGTTAAAGAAGGGTCAGTAACTTCGTCCATTAAATATAATAACTTAAAAGATGGGAATGCGATTAAGATTAATATAAGTGCAGGTGTTATAGTTCAGATCAACTCTATTAATGTACCGTGGTTTAAGTATTTGTTACTTATTGGAGATTTACTGTTAACGTAATTTCTAACTATAGAAATTAATATTCAACCTACACCAAATAACACTATAACTAAGTAGAACATGATATTATCATGTAATTCTACTAAAGCTTCCATTTGAGGGCTAGCACTATCTTGGAAGTATACACCTCATGCTCTAGGTGCGTCACAAATTGTAAAAAAGTGGTTAAAAAGGGTATTCATATTTGTTTGTTTTTTAAATAATTTAATATCTATGATCTATGAGCTAAAGAGTAAGTTTATTTTATTCCTTAATGAAAAATAAAACCTTTTAATGATATATGCCAAATAATAAATATTAATTACCTAAGTAATGTAATTGTTTTTATCATTTTTTTTTATTATAATTTAGGCTTTATAATAGGCTTGAGATAACCATAAATAGTACACTACCTAATATTCTAAGTTCGTTAAAGTTTATTTTTCATTTAGAAAGAAAATCAGACCGTAAAAGTGATATATGCCAAATAATAATGATATATTACCTTACTAATTTAATTGGTTGTATTGTTTTTTTTTTTATTATTAAGGCTTGCCTTTAATTATAGGCATTACGTTTCAAGCACGCATTTGTTCAAGTACTACGTTTCTTTCGGAAATAAGATGATATAAACGCGTATCGTGTATTCTTATGTCCCCAATGACTGGTACACGATGAATTTCCCTAATAGTTTTACTTATTTCAACATCGAGTTGAACCAATCTAACTGCTAAAGGATCTGCACAATAAAGAGTTTCAGACATAAAATATAAATAAAGAAGAACGAAGATAATAATAGCAAAGCATTTAAATATAGTTCATTTATCTAAATTAAACAAATAAAATCTAACGCAACGAATGAAGTAAGTAAAAGTTAGTCTGTATGCCTTTAAAGTAAAAACCGAAGGATAATTTAAATAAAGTATATATACAGACATTGTTGTGCTTAATACAAAAGTTGTTATTAAAGGATTTAAATATACTGCACCATACAATAATAACAATACGAAGTATATAAGCAGTAAAGCGGAGCCAAGTAAGGAAAGAATAATAATCCCTCCTAAAGCTATATAACCTAATTTCTTTAATATAATTTTTGCAGCTTGTATCATAAATGAACTAAAAAAGTTAATTTTATAAAGGAAACCTTTAACTATTTTATATCATCTTTTAAAAGAAAATATATTTAAGTAAAAAGAAGTTAAGTCTTCTTATGTTATAAGGATATGGAGGAATCGAACCCCAATTTTTTCGATTGATTTACATCAAAACGCCTTCCCATTTGCAGCATATCTTTTTATTTATTTAATTTTTTTCTTGTTTTATAGTTATAACTATAGCACCCACCATAGCAAGAAGTAGAATAATAGATGTGATAATAAGTCATATAGGATAACTAGTGTAAATAATATTTCCTATAGTAGTTATATGAGAAGTTTCTGCTAAGTTACCATCTCACATTTGAGAACTTACAAATGAAATTTCTCCGCTGTCTTTAGCACCAGAGAAATTAAAGAATCCTTTTAAGTAATGGCTAACGTTATTAACATCAAAGAAATTATATAAATTTCCAGGTGAAATAGCCATTATAGAATTATTTAATGTAGTACCATTTAAAGGTAATATATCATATAAAGCAGTATTAAAAAAGATACCTATAATAATTGCAAGAGGTATACTATTGCTAGTGTCAGTTACAAGTTCTGATATTCTAACGTTAATTAACATTAAGATAAACAGGAATAATATAGACACTGCTCCCACATACACTAGTAAATAAGATAAACCAATAAAGTTTATACCTAACATCATTAGGTAAGCTGAGATACTTAAAAATAGACCGATTAAAAATAGAACACTAACTATGGGATTTTTACTAATAATAACAAAAATACCACAAAATATAGCTGCTAAAGAAAGAAAGTTTAAAAAACTCGAATTTAAACCATTGGTAAAAGTTTCGTTTAAAAGATATAAATTATACATAAAAAGGATAGATTGCTTAGATCTCAAAGTACAATAATATAACATATAACAAGATTTACTTAGCTACATATTATAAAATTAATTAATAATAACCAATACAGAGGAGAGCATATTAGTTAAATTTACACGAAAAAGTTGCTTAATAACTATTCCTATCCAAGACTCGAACTTGGACCCAGATATTAGAAGTATCCTGCTCTACCATTAAGCTAATAAGAGTTTTTAATTACACATGTAAGAAAGTTGTAATTAAACCAAACGTGTACAAGATTCGAACTTATATAATTGTGTCCGTAGCACAACACTCTAACCATTGAGCTAACACGTTTAAAGCAAAAATTTAAGCTTATTTATGAGCCCTTAAGATGAATCGAACATCTATCAAAATATTAACAGTATTCCGCTCTACCATTGAGCTATAAAGGCTTATATAATTTAAATGTAATTGCACTAGGAAGAAAAGGAATTGAACCTTCGACAGCCTTAGCTATTGAGTTTACAGCTCAACCCATCATACCAACAAATGGAACCTTCCTTTATTTTTTTTTTATTTAAATTGGGGGGGGGGGGTTGTTAATTTTTATTAATCCCGTGCAATTTCCACTACACGAACCATATTTCGACTTAACACCAATCAGAGTCACGCATACGAAGATTGCTTGAAAAAATATCTAAACCTAATTGTAAAGAGGGAAGATTAACAAGAAACCAAACTTATTGCACATACTCCTTTCAGCGCCTGACGAGTGGTTAGTACCTATCTGAGATTAAATCCACCGTGATGTGGTGATTCACGATTACTAGTAATTCCTTTTTCATGCAGCCGAGTTTCAGGCTACAATTCATATTATATCCAATTTTGGAGATTAGCTCAAATTCGCATTTTCGCCTCTCTTTGTAAAGGCATATGTGGCACGTCTATAGCCCACAATATTAAGGTCATGATGACTTGTCTTAGTCCCTGTTATCACATCCAATATAGCGGAGAACTACTTTATGAAAATAAATAAAGCAAGGGTTTACGTTAATTTAATGGATCTAACCAGAATCTCACGACATTAACTGAAGACAGCCGTGCAACACTTGTATTAAGAAACGTTAAAGCATAACGTTATAATATTCAAATTGTGGTAAGGTTTTTCGAGGGCTATCGAATTAAATAACATACTTCACTACTGGTTTCAGAAACGGTCTAATGATTTCAGTTCCTGCGTTGCCGCATTACTCTTGAGGTGGAATGCTTACACTTTCATTTATACACTTGCTAAAGCAAATGTATAACATTCATAATTTTCTGCCTGGACTACTAGGGTATCTAATCCTATTCGCGACCCAAGCCTTCGTCCCTCAACGTCAGTTTATACATAAAGGTTTGCTTTCGCCGTTATCTGTCCAATTAGTATCAAAAAATTTCATCTCTACACCAATCGTACTAATATATACCTCTCACATAAAACTCTAGTATATCCGTTCCCTTTTGGGGCTTGATATACCGTCTAGGTACCCTTTAAACCTAATAAAGATGAATAACACTAGTCTTCCTCGTATTACCGCGACTGCTGGCACGAGATTTGGTCAAGACATATAGATAGAAAATTGTCATTATCAGTCTTCTATCTAGAACTTTAGACGACGTAGTCGATACACATAAGCAGGAAAAGATCCTACTTATGCTTACATTCCCCCAAGTTGCTGGTTCAGCCGTTAGGCTATTGACCAATATTCCTCACTGCTGTACTATACGTATTGGGGTTTTTTCAGACCCAATGTGGTCGATCAACCTCTCAGTTTCGACTACGGGCTTAAGCTAGTTAAGCAATTACCTTAACTACTACTTACCCGAGAAAATTATAAACATCTTAAAGCGAAAATAGATTTCTTTTAATAACAATACACGAAAACGTTATATTATTATCATATAAGGGATTTTTCTCCTTACTCTAAGGCAGCTATAACTTCATTTACTCACCTGTACACCACTTCATAGGATAACTCCCATGACGTACGATTAGCATGTGTCAAGCATTTGGACAGCGTTCAATCAGAGCCATCATCAAACTCAATATTTTATAGTAAATTTATAATAGTTTATTATTCTATTACATTACTAATGAAATTGTTAACAGCATAATCTAGACCTAACCATTAACTTTTTTTTTTATGTTAATATCGTGTTTTTATCGCATTAACATATTAATATGTTAATAAGGATTACATAGTAATGTAATCCTTACATTTAAACCATAAGAAGGATTATTTTTTTTTTGTTTATAAATATTTTTTTTGTATTATGTATGCAAGGCGAAAAAGGAAAGAGGTTTTTAAATCATTAAAGATTTAATTAAAGAGGTTAATTACTACTAATTCAACCTTTTAAACCAAAAGCACCATTACGTGTTTTACTACTTATTTTAGTAAGCATTAGATTGGATTTAGTGTTACCTCTTAACATAACTGATGACAGGTTTTTATAAGAAGAGTCTATATTTTTTAAACTTCCTTTATATTTTAGTTTGAATACCGATCTTGAAGCAGTTAAACGTCTAGATAATCTACCCTGAGCTTCTAATCTTACACCGTATATGTTTTTATGTTTAGTGTTTTGTAAAATGTTTTCTTGTAAACTATTTTTTCTTTGAGAATAGGTAGTATTTTCTATTTTATCCATATAACGAGGGAAGATCTTGTATAATAGTTCCTGTAATATGTCTTTATCTTTAAACATAGAAATATAAGAATTTAGGTTTAAAGTATCGTATTTGTTTAAAGTTTTAGCGCTCTTATTTTGGTTTTGTCTTTTATCGTAAAAAGACAGTTTGTTTAAAGATGGTAGTTTAACCAATTTCAAGGCTTTTTTAAGAACTTTTAATAACCTATTTTCCCTATTTCTTAATTTTATAGCTATACTTTGTGAGAAAATGTCACTATTTAAATGCAGATATTTTAAATTAACAAAATTAAATTCAACTTTTTTATGGTATATTTTACTTATTATTCTTTTTAACCCTAGTATAAATCAGTTTTTAAATTTATTGTTATTAAGTGATAACATCTTTACATAATATAGGTATAACATTTCCTTTCTATAAGATTTATTTATAAAATTTTTATAATACTTAGTTTCATAGTTTCTAAAATTTTTATCACTTCATCTAAGTGTTTTAAGTATAAAGGTTTTATTTCTTCTAGCTTTTTTTAGAATTTTTAAACCTTTTAATGAAATGAAATTAATTTTTCTTAAGATAACACTTTTATTTTTAAGTATTTTATGTAAATTTTTTAACAAGAAATTTCTTGTTAAAGATTTATTTGGTGCTAAAAGAAGATTATTGTTTACATTATCATTGTACATTTTACTTATAAAAAATAATTTATGAAGATTTCTTAATTTATACATAAAGTTTTTAACATTTCTGGCTTTTCTTGTTTTATTTAGAGCAAAAGCATTAAAGAAAGCCACACCTTTATTTACCGTATCATTATTAAGGTCTAATTTACAATAATTATCACTTCTTTTAGTGCTAAATAAAGTATTTTTTTTTAAATCTTTTACATATAAAGAAGTTATGTACTGGTCTTTTTTGGTATTCACACTACTACCTCCTTTGGCTAGGTTAACATAGTTTAAGAAATAGTTTTCATTATTTATAGTATTAAGCTCGTTATTATTTAATAAAAAATAATATTTTCTTATTAAAGTTTTATATTGGTTTTTTAAAGCAGTATTATTTGGCGCTAAAGCAAAAAGAAATTTACTTAAATCTCTTTTGCTTAAATTAGTATAATTTATATAGTAATTTGTTTTTATTGCTCCATAACGAGTACTTTTATTATTTTTTTTTGATCTTTTACTTGTAAACTTAGCTCTTTTTCTCAGATTAGTTATAATCAAAGTTTTTCTATATAAACCTTGACTTTTTTTAAAGCTATTACTTGTATTTATTGTATTAGTAACCTGGTTTTGTCTTACCTTTGGAGCTAAGCTAGGTAGTTTTTTACGCATACGGAAAAGAAAACTTTTATATAAATTTTTTAGTTTATATAAAAAGAATTTTTTATTTTTATTATAAAGATATACAGTAATTATAACTTTATTATTAGTATGTTTCATCTCAGCTCTACTTACTAATATTCTATTTAAAGATAATCTTTTAAATCTAATTTGTATTCTTTTAGATTTTTTATTGTTATACAAGGGACTTAAATTAAAATAACTTTTAATAAGTTTATTTACAATTTTATCCACGATGGGTAACGTTTTAATGAAGTTTTTATTATAAGAATAAATACTATTAAATCATTCTTTAGTCGCAGGAGGATAATGTCTAGCTTCATTAATATTATTATTGTCGCTTACATCTCTTTTCTCTACGCTAAAAAACTTTAATTTTTTTAACGGGCTATTTTTGGTTTTTTTATCAAATAAATTCAACATGGTTATTAATATGTAATAAAGAGAAAAATTTAGTTCTTGTTTTTATGCAAATATTCTAAGGATTATTTAGAAAATAGAGTTTTTTAAAAATGAGCTTAGCATTTCTTTAATAATGCTTTACTTAATATACACAAATTTTTAATTTTTTTTAATAAAAGAAGTTAATATTCTATTACTCTATACTCTACTAATTTAATTTCTTTTATTTATTTTTATTTAAAAGGGCAATATTTATGTTTAGCTTATTAATTAGGCATTATTTATGGATAAAGTGTATAGTGTAAGCATGATGGGTGGATACCCTGACTTGAACAGGGAACTTACTGTGCCACATACAGTTGTTCTGCCAATTGAACTATATCCACCTTTTACATTGTTATTTCTATATGCTTTATTTAAGTCATCTTTTAAATAATTAATTTTTTTAAGTAATGTTTTAATAAAAAGTAAATATAATATTATGTTGGAGTGATTCGAACACTCAATAGTAAATACCAAAAATTTATGACTTACCGATTAGTCCACAACATATCGCTTTTTACTGCTTATTTAATAATAAAAAGTCAGGCTTTTTCTAATAAATTTAAAGGCTTATTAAATAAATAACCCAATAAGGTAAACCCGACTTGAACGGGTAAAATTTAATAATCAAATAGTCCTAAGCTATTCCTGTCTACCAATTCCAGCACTACCTTTTATTGGAGTTTTTTTTTTTCGTTTAAGTAAAACAAACCAGTGCTCGAGATAAGATTTGAACTTACAACCTAAACATCTTCAGAGTTCCGCTCGACCAGGTTGAGCTTCTCGAGCTTAATTATACATTACTTAAACAAGTTGGAGATATTAGGACTCGATCCTAAAATAACGATATGCAAAATCGCAGTTTTACCAGTTAAACTATATCCCCTAACATGTTTTATTTTTCTATTTTTACATGGTAAACCTAAGAATGCTCCTTTTAAATTATTTTTCCTATCTATAAACAATACAGCGATAATAAAGGCTAAATCTTAATAATCTTTTAAGAAATAAACACTGGTTAATTAAAACACCCACTTTTTTTAACCTTTTCTATCTAAAGTTTCTTCCTTTTATCATAATTACTTTTTCTTATCTTATAATATTTAGTCTATATTTTATATTTAATTTTAACCCACTCGGGGTTCGAACCCGAGATGTAACGGTGAAAGCGTCATGTCTTAACCACTTGACTAGTGGGTCTTATTAATATATAAATATTATGATAAATAAGCTAAAGATTATTGTAAAAAAATTGTATTAATTATAAGGAATACTTATATTTATCCAAAAAACGACTTGAACGTTTACGACCTTAGTCAGCGAATCTTAAGTTCGCCCTGTCTACCAATTCCAGCACTCGGATTATAATATAAGCAATAAAATGGTTTAAGGCCAGAATGATTCGAACACTCATCTGAGCTATCATGAGCAGCTTGCTTTACCGATTAAGCTATAGCCTTTATGTAGTGCGGGTAGAGGATTTGCACCCCTATTGACTGGGCATGAGCCAGTTATGCTACTATTGCATCAACCCGCATAGATTAATTTTTTTATAAAAAGATCTGTTTAAGTTAACATCTTTTAACTAAATTTTTTATAAAATGTTAACTACTAATTATAACGTTAAACCGTTATAATAAAATACTTGATAAAAAATAAATAATAAAAAAGCCCCGTGCAAGTATCGCACTTACTTCTACCGATTACAAAACGGTTGCATTACTTTTATGCTAACAGGGCGCTAAATCAGTAAAAATTATCATGCTTAGCCTACTCCTTGTATAAGCAAGTAAGCTAATAATAAAAAAAATATTTTATTTTGTTAAAAATAATAAATGTATAAACGATAAGTATGTTATTTAGTTTTTAATAAAATTAGTACTTTATACCTGAAGACATCAAAATCCTTTAAGCTAAAGCCTATTCATTATTTAATAAAGTTTATTAAATAAGATTCGTAGTGTTATACTACGTATATTTAAGAGTATCTTAAGGTAAGTTTCGTGCCTATATGCATTCAGCACTTATCTTTAACCAACATAGCTTTCCTGCCGTGCCTATGCTATTTATATATACGAGAGTAATAGTAATATCCCTACAAAACTACGCAGAGAAAAAGCGTAGTAATGTCTACAGAACTAATGTTCCGAGTCTGCGCTCTTATCCTTTCAATTCTCATTAATTTCTCTAGAAAAAAAAGGGGCAAACTATAATATTGGTTACATAAACAACAGGTAAACCAGGGGTTGATATACCCAACTCCTTTCGTACGAAGGGGCTATCCTTATTTTACTCTAATTTCCTCTAGAAGATAGAAACCATACTGTCTCACGACGTATTTAACCCAACTCGTGTAGCTCTTTAATCGACGAACAGTCGTACCCTTCATGATTCCTGCATTCATGTGGATGAGCTAAGTCGACATCGAGGTGCCAAACTGCGCACTCAATTTGTACTCTCTGGCGCAATTAGCCTGTTATCCCTAGCGTAGCTTTTTCAAAAATCCAAGACCTTTCCTTTCTGCATCTTGTGATCATATGCCCCGCTTACGCGACTGATAGACGTGTAAGTCAAACAGTAAAGCAAGATTAAGCCATTAAACTTTTTTAGTAAATATAAAAATCATCTTATTATTGTCGTTAAAAACGCCCTTTTATAATAAAATAACTTAAAACAATACAACGATAGTTCGTTATTAATGTTTTATTTACATCTATTTTCCATATAGTTAAAATCTTACTTAAAATAAATATAATAAATCTAACTTAATAGATATATAAGTGAATAAATTATCATAAAGTATGATAAAATATAACAAATTAAAATAAAAAACCCGGTAGCCTTGCCCTTAATAAGGGAAAGCTATACGAATTTAATTATTGCTTTTTAAAAGCAATAAATTTACAAAATTAACTTTGGATACACCCAGGTACTTTTTATGGGATCTGTGCCCCGCATAAACCGTCCACTAGCCACTGTTTCCCGGGCTAAATGGTAAAAACCATCTAGCCCCTCTTCCTTTTTGGATAAGTAGTGTAGATTTTAGCCTGCATAGCCTTAGCAAACTTATTCTACTGATATGATAAACTAAGTAAAGGTGTTTCAATTGTATCTTGTCAACTACCTTATACACTACAACTTGTTCGATCATATCCAATAACTAGTAACAGTAAAGCTGCATAGGGTCTTCTCGTCTAACTAGAGGTAAACTGTATCTGCACAGTTATTCCAATTTCACTGAGCCAATCATTGAGACAGCTGTTGTATCGTTAAATCATTCATGCAAGACCGCATTTAACGGCCAGGGTATTCCGCTACCTTAGGACCCTCATCGGTAAGGCCGCCATTGATTGGGGGTTCCTTCAAATCCTAGCCTATTTTAGTCAGCTAAGTAAATCCGTTAACCAGCCAACATTGGGCAGAATTCACACTCAATACTTTGATTTATCATCTTACGCAAAGTGCTTTGTTTTAATTAAACAGTCGTACAACACCATTCTATGCCTCCTATTCTTAACCTGATATTATTCAGGAAGAATGGCACACCTTATCCCGAAGTTACGGTGTCATTTTGCCGAGTTCCTTAATGATTGTTAGCTCAAACGCCTTCGTATTCTCTACTAGCTTACTTGTGGTAGAATTTAGGTACGGTTAATAATTATATATCTTTTTCCAGAACACTGTCTACTCTAGTAAAGCTGCTCCAGTTTAATTTTAAACTTTTGCAGTATACATTAATCAGCCCTACGTAAACTGTAAGCTTACGCATTCAGAAATGTAATCCTTACAGGTTGTTGGATATATAAAAAGATTTTCTCATCGTTTAGTCCTTTAGGGCAGGTCAATAAACTTAGAGGCCGTTACTTTATATGTATACCATAAGCTTTAGGCGAGGGATGCTTAAATCCCTTTTTCGTTACTCATGCCAGCATTCTCACTTGGGTTATCTAATTTAGATACTTATTTACAGTATCTTTAGTCTATAATCTTAAAAAGATTACATCTGAGATTTGCCCAACGTTCCGCTACCCCATAAATACAATATTCCTTAAAAAAGCTTAATTTTATTAATATTTATGGACAAGGTGTCGGTATATTGTTTAGATCCGTTAAATTTTCGGTGCTTTTAACTTATTAATTGAACCAGTGCTCTGTTACGAGGTCTTCAAAAAATGGCCGCTTCTAAGCCTATTTCCTGGTTGTATTTGAAAAAAACTTCCTTAATTTCACTTAACAATAATTTTGGAACCTTAAACACTTGTTCTGGGCTGTTTCCCTTTGGACATACAACCTTATCGTACTATGTCCGATTATTCAATATTCATCATTGCCCTTCCGAGAGCAAATTCTCACCGATAAAATCTTCACGATCCCCCGATATATACAAGAGTTTTCTTAGAAAACTATTTGTCTGAGATCACAATTCTGTACCTGCTATGATGTTATTTGAATTACCTACTTATATAGGTTTCGCGGAAAACCAGCTATCCTGGTCAGTATTGTCTTTCACTAACTTACCACAATTCTTCGGATATCTTTACAACGATAACCCGTTCGGGCTTTTATAACCCTGATCATGGTAAGATCACCAGGCTTCGGGTCTAATTTTAGATACTAATTCATTATTTAATAATCGGTTTATCTAGGAGTTAAATCTCGCATCTAATATTAACTTGCTGACCCATTATGCAAAAGGTACGCTCTAATTTTTTATTTAAATTTTACTTGAGCTGCTTATAAAACTACTATTTCAAATCTTTCCCTCTCGGTACTTGTTCACTGTCGCTTATATATCATATTTAGCCTTAGAGGAAGGTTCCCCTTTATTCAAACAGATTTTAATCCATTTTACTTTTAGGCTTTTCTACTTTCATTCACACTAATCATAGAATCTCGTTTGATTTTTATTCCAGAAGCTAATAAGATATTTCAATTCACTTCGTTTATATATAGGATTTTTCCAAAAGTTCATGAGGGAGGATACACGTTCTACTTCAATCTCTATCCATAGAACTCTACAACCCCCAAATTAAATAAACTCTTTTTGATATATAGCTAGATATTCGTAATAGTTTCTTTATATACTTGCCATCTTACGCTGGACGGTAATCCTAGCGTAAAATGAAATTTTACATTACATATCTAATACATTACTAATGATATTTAAAAAAAATATACTTTTTTCGGGTCATTATGATTCGAACATAACTAATCCTCAACCCAAATGAGGTGCCTAACCAACCCGGCCCTGGCCCGTTTATATTATTCAGAGAATATCCGATTCGAACGGATGTGGTCATTTAAACCAAATAAGTTTCAAGCTTATCACCATAAACCACTCGGTCAATTCTCTTTATTTTTTTTTTTGATTCCTCCAAGACTCGAACTTGAATAACATCCTTATCAAAAACGCACTTTACCACTTAAGTTAAAGAACCTTAGTATAAAAAGATAATTGAAGGCTAAACTCAGTTTAACGCCAACCCTCTAGAGCCCAAGGGCTAAAAAACTCAAACAAGAGCACTCAGACTTGAACTGAGAATTTGAAGTTTGAAGCTTCCTATTTTGCCAATTAAACTATACTCTTAAAAATTAGTTTTCTATTGTAATTTAATATTGTGTAAACGCTAATAAATTATACGGAAAAGAGATGAATTGAACATCTAGGTGTTAAAACACAATATTTAGCAAATATCTCGCCTTACCAATGGCAACTTTTCCTATTGGCATTATAAAACTACAGTACTTATACATCGTTACTTTAAACCTTTTTATTTTTTTTTTTTTGTTAAACCGTTATTTTACATTATTACCGAATTAGGCCGGCTTCGATCCGACATCATCTTTCTCGACAAGAAAGTTCTCTACCAATTAAGTTACTAACTCTAGCGTTAAAAAAAACGTTTACGGCCAACCGAATTCGAATCGGTACACATCGTTTGGAAGACGAACGGTCTACCATTAACCTATAGCCGTATATATTTATATAATTTTTTCATGCATTACTTTTTTTTTGCCTTACCTAGAACTAAATTAAAAGCTTTAGCTTAAATAATTAACTTTTAACCTGCTTTACTAGTAAAACATTATATATTACATTACTAATTAATTTATTTTTAAAAAATTCTAGGTTTAAAGCTAAAGGTTAAAAATCTATTTTTACTAATAAAGTGTATTATTATGCAAAGTAAGACCGACTTTTTTATATAAGGTGTGAAGATTATCCTTTCTTTACCACAGTTTTCTAGAATAATTAGAAACTAAATATACTATTTGCAAGCAATTTATTAAACCTAACGAAGGGATTTATATAATAGGTACGGACTACAATCATTTTAAATCTTTGCATGTAGTAAGTTCTTTAGATTACTCCTTGCAAATAAAGGGTTTTTTCCTTTAGAGGGTAATTATGCTACAGTATTTGATGTATAACTTAATTAAGTTAAAATTAAGGTTATATTAAACTTTTATAGTAAATAGTTACGTAATAGGTGAGAAAAAGGAAAAAAAATACTTTTAAAGTCAATAAACCTTTATTTAAATGTCATAACTATATTACCATATTAGGGGGTACACGACTACTTTTTTTCGAATAAATATCATCGCTATGAGAGTATACTTTCATACCTAGTTTTTTTTTTTAATTTAATAGGTTTTATTTCTCGTTTCTGTTAGCTAGAAAACGCGTTTCTTTTTTTGGTAGTAACTCACACCTTTTTTTTGCAAGGTCTTTAAAGGAATAAAGTTAAGACTAAGGGTTAGACATTACTTTATGTGATTTCGCCGCAGAAACGGGAAAAATACCGATCCACAAACTATTTATACTTTATGGTTTAATTTATTTTTAAATTAATTCAAAAACCATTAGTAAAGTAATGAATAAAATAAAAACCAAATATATTTTGGTTTAAATCACTTTTAAAATACATATAAATAGAGATGAATTTATCACTAATACTTTTTTTAATAGGAATCTTAGGATTCGTTTTAAACAGAAAAAATATAATTTTAATGCTTATTTCTATAGAAATAATGCTATTAGCTATAACATTCTTAATATTAGTAAGTTCACTTAGCTTTGATGATATATTAGGCCAAACTTATGCTATATATATAATAGCAATAGCTGGAGCAGAATCCGCTATAGGTTTAGGTATTTTAGTAGCATTCTACAGATTAAGAGGTAGTGTTGCAATAGAATTCAAATAATGTATCTAGCTTTAATAGTATTACCTTTATTAGGATCGATAGTATCTGGTTTCTTTGGTAGGAAAGTCGGAGTTAGTGGAGCACAATTAATAACATGTTCATGCGTAATAGTAACAACAATATGCGCAATCCTGGCTTTTTTTGAAGTAGGTTTAAACAACATACCAGTATCAATACATTTATTTAAATGAATTGATTCAGAATCATTAAACATATCTTGAGGGTTCAATTTTGATTCATTAACAGTATCTATGCTTATACCTGTATTAATAATAAGTTCTTTAGTACATATATATTCTATAGGTTATATGAGTCATGATCCACATAACCAAAGATTCTTTAGTTATCTAAGTTTATTCACATTCATGATGATTATACTTGTAACTGCTAATAACTTCTTACTTATGTTTGTAGGGTGAGAGGGTGTTGGAGTTTGTTCTTATCTTTTAGTAAGTTTCTGATTTACTAGAATTGCAGCAAACCAAAGCTCTCTATCTGCATTTTTAACTAACAGAGTAGGAGATTGTTTTTTAACTATAGGTATGTTTGCTATATTACTATCATTTGGTAATATAGATTACTCAACTGTATTTTCATTAGCTCCATTTATGAGTGAAGATCTGGTTACTCTGGTAGGAATATGTTTATTAATAGGTGCTATGGCTAAAAGTTCACAAATTGGTCTTCACGTTTGATTACCTATGGCTATGGAAGGTCCTACTCCGGTTTCTGCATTAATCCACGCTGCAACTATGGTTACAGCGGGTGTATATTTATTAATGCGTAGTAGTCCTTTAATAGAATATAGTTCAACTGTATTATTACTATGTTTATGAATAGGAGCGATCACAACTGTGTTTAGTTCTTTAATAGGTTTATTCCAACAAGATATTAAAAAAGTTATAGCTTACTCTACTATGAGTCAATTAGGTATGATGGTTATAGCTGTAGGTTTATCTTCTTATAACGTAGCTTTATTCCATTTAGTAAATCACGCTTTCTATAAAGGACTTCTTTTCTTAGGAGCAGGTGCTGTAATACACGCGGTTGCAGACAACCAAGATTTTAGAAGATATGGTGGATTAAGACCTTTCTTACCTTTAACATATTCAGTTATGTTAATAGCAAGTCTTAGTTTAGTTGCATTCCCTTTTATGACTGGTTTCTATTCAAAAGATTTCATCCTAGAGTCTGCATACGGACAATTTTACTTTTCTAGTACAGTTGTATACTTCATAGCTACAATTGGAGCTATGTTTACTACACTATACTCAGTTAAAGTTTTATACTTAACCTTCTTAACTAATCCTAATGGTCCATTAGTTAATTACAAACATGCCCATGAAGGAGATATCTTTATGAGCTTACCTTTAATTGTTTTAGCTATTTTCTCTATTTTCTTTGGATACATCACTAAGGATATATTCATCGGATTAGGTTCAGGTTTCTTTTCAGATAATAGTTTATTTATACACCCTTCACATGAAATTATGTTAGATACTGAATTTGCCGTTCCTACCTTATTTAAATTATTACCTTTAGTATTTACTGTTTCATTAAGTGTTATATTTATCGTATTAAGTGAATTTTTACCTAAATTACTAATACACTTCAAGTTAAGTAGAGTAGGATATAATATTTTTAGTTTCTTTAACCAACGTTTCTTAATTGAATTATTCTATAATAGATATATTACAGAATTTATTCTAAAGTTAGGAGGTCAAACTACTAAGGTTCTTGACAAAGGATCTGTAGAACTATTAGGTCCTTACGGTTTAGAAAAAGGATTGGTTAATTTAAGTAAAAATATTGGAAGTTTAGATACAGGTGTTATTACATCATACGCTTTATACATACTAGTAGGTTTAATTTTCTACATATTAACTCCTTACTTGTCTATAAGTGATAATAATTTATTTATTATAATAATCTTTGCTTTATTAACTATTCTAAAAAAATAAAATAAAAATAAAAATGCTAAAGATATTAAAGATTAATAGTAATGTAATAAGACAAACATTACATTA
Source organism: Dothideomycetes sp. NU200 (assembly GCA_027943355.1). Lineage (NCBI taxonomy): Eukaryota > Fungi > Ascomycota > Dothideomycetes > Dothideomycetes sp. NU200. The sequence goes on along the minus strand of LC739045.1, from coordinate 12,802 downwards.
TACTTTCTTAAAAATACCGTTATAACATTTAAAAATTTTGTGATACAAAGGTTAAAAATGTTAATATTATATAATAACATAGGAAAGTCCGGTGCTTTATTAATAGAATACTTTTAAAGGTTAAAACTTTGGTTTTTAGGAGAAAATAAAAGTCATATAACTGTAAAAATAGTATTTATGATTGTGAAATTTAAACCCTCTATTAAGCATTTTTTTAGAATTATATTGTTTTCACAGAAACCGGCTTATTTGTATCCAAATAAATATATAAGGTTAAACGTTACGTAAGGTAATTTATATTTAGCTTTGTAATAAACTTTAGTGTAAACTTTTACTACATTAAGGTTAGGTTTTTAAAAGGCGAATTTTTTTTTAGTGTTAAGTAATTATTTAGGTTGATTATGTCTAACTTACATAGAAGTAATTTTCAAGGTCATCCTTTCCATTTAGTATCACCATCTCCTTGACCAATTTTCACTTGTATTAGCTTATTAAGTCTTACTACATCAGGTGTTTTAACCATGCATGGTTTTGCTAACGCAGAATACTGATTACCTTGTGCACTAGCTTGTCTAGTATTAAGTATGTCTTTCTGATGAAGAGATGTAATAGCAGAAGGAACTTACTTAGGTAATCACACTTTAGCAGTTCAAAGAGGTTTAAATATGGGAGTAGCTTTATTTATAATAAGTGAAGCTTTATTTTTCTTAGCTATATTCTGAGCTTATTTCCATAGTGCTTTATCACCAACTGTTGAATTGGGTGCACAATGACCTCCATTAGGTATAGAAGCAATTAACGCCTTCGAATTACCTTTATTAAACACAGTTTTATTATTAGGAAGTGGTGTTACTATAACTTACTCACATCACTCTTTAATACAAGGTAACAGAAATGGTGCTTTACTAGGTGCAATATTCACTGTTTTCTTAGCTATGATATTCACTTGTTTCCAAGGAGTAGAATATTCAGTAAGTTCATTTACTATATCAGATGGTGCTTATGGTTCATGTTTCTATTTTGGAACTGGTTTCCACGGTATACATGTTATGATAGGTACAGCTTTTTTAGCAGTAGGATTCTGACGTATCTTAGCATACCATTTAACAGAAAACCATCACTTAGGATTTGAAGCTGGAATTTTGTACTGACATTTTGTAGATGTAGTATGATTATTCTTATTCTTATCTGTATATTACTGAGGATCTTAATAAACAGTTTTCTCTTCATCCTATTTATTTATATTCCGATCTTTATTTTTAAAAAATTTATATATAGTTTTAACTTTATATACAATCCAAACGAATGATTTAGCATAGCAAATATATTAACCACATTAGTCTTAAAAATATGCCGACCGTAGAATCTTTCTTAGAACTTAGCATGCAAATGGATGCAGTCATTGCTAATTTAAACCATTTTATTCCCCAATATTCCAATTTTATTGACGGTATTATCGCAGTACAAACTAAATATAATGTTATCATAGTTGATCAATTAGGAAATTTAAGTGTAGATGTTCCTGAAAATATGACAGAAGCAACACAGGAAGAAGTAGTAAAAAAAGTTCGAATACTAGATAATTTATGCTCACAAAGAAGTATGGATATTGAAACCGAACTGGACAAAGGTAGATCTATAGAGAACCAAATAAAACAACTAAAACCTGATTATACTTCTAAAATTTCAGGACAAATCGCTGAATTTGCTAGATTAAGAGGTGCATTTAAATAAAAATAAAATAAAAAGTTTGTTTTCAGGTTAATAAACTAATACCAAATTATCCCTTTTACTTTTTTGTGTATGGTGAAAATCTTTATTATTATGATGTTAACTCTCTCTATCCTTTTGTTTCTTTAATGGATATGCCAGGTTTTACTTGCACTAAAGTCGATTATTATATTGGAAATGTTGCTTTAGATACACTATTTGGGTTTTATTATTGTGAAGTGGTAAGTCCACCAGAATCGTATTTAGGTTTACTTCCTGTAAGAGGTAAAAACGGACTTCATTTTCCGGTAGGAAAATGAAAAGGTTGATATTTTTCAGAGGAAATTAAATTTGCAGCTTCTAACGGATACAAAATAAAGGTCTTAAATGGTTATTCTTTTAATAGAGTAGAAAATGTATTTACGGACTACGTAACAAAGTTATATGAAATTAAAAGAAGTACGAGAAATCCTGTAGAAAAAACTATGTCTAAATCATTATTGAATAATTTATTAGGTAGATTTGGGTTAAATATCAACAAAGCTGAAGTGAAAATTGTAAATAATGATCAATACGTAGAAATAGCATCTAAGTATCCATTAACTTCAGAAGTTATTATTGATAACAATTGACGTTTATTAGGTTATTATCCTCATGTGGATAAGGACATCTGTGCAGCATTGAATATAGACGTTGTTAAGTTAATAAATAAGTATAATCTTAATGAAGAGTCAAAAACAATGTATAAGGATGTTTCAATATCTGTCTCTGCAGCTATAACAGCTTACGCCAGAATACACATGTCTAAGCTTAAATTAGATATATTAAGTAGAGGGGGAAGTATATATTATAGTGATACTGATTCCCTAGTGACAGATATATCTTTATCATCAGATTTAGTTCACCCTAACAAATGAAAACAAATTATTAAAGCATTATTAACCTGAAAACAAAAATAGACCTTAGGTTAAAATAACAAAACAAATTGTTTAGAAGGTGAGGGAAAAGCTCTAATATAGAAGTGCTCAGAATAAATGGCAAATAATTTACGTAAAAAGCATTAACAAACAAATGAAAGTAATTATTTTATTTTCTCTTAGAGGATGAAAAATAACCTTTTGCATCACATAATCCAGCTAGAATGGTTTAAGCACTTTTGTGCTTACAAAAGTACTAATAGATTTTTTTTTTATTTTTTTGTTTTACATGTAAGTAATACTAAAGAAGCCATAGCTACATCTTATACCTAAGATAAATCTACATTATATATTAAACCAGAAACTGCGTAATTTAATCCATCTAATATAGGACTAGGGTATATACCTAATACTACAGTAAATACAACTAAAATTAGTAATATTAAGAATTCTCTTTTATTAAGATCTGGGATATTATTCAAGAAATACTTAGATAAAGAACCACCGAAAACTATTCTGTTAAACATGTACATAGTATATGCTGCACTTAATACTATAGAAGAACTAGCAAAAGCACCTAGTAAAGGCATTCTTTCAAATCCACCGTATAAACACATAAATTCACCTATAAAGTTTAGAGTTAAAGGAGTACCTGCATTACCTAAACATAATATAAAGAATAAGATAGAAAATAAAGGCATAGTTTGTCCCAGTCCTCTGTAATAAGTAATTAATCTAGTATGAGATCTATCGTACAATACTCCTCCCACACATATGAATAAACCACTAGATACAAATCCGTGAGCTAAACCTAAACAAATCGCACCATTAATACCTATAACTGTATTACTGAAGCTACCCATTAAATAAACCGCTGCGTGTGCTACAGAACTATATGCGATTAATTCTTTAACATCTATAGTTCTTAAAGTACTAAAACTGGCATATATTATAGTTATTACACATATAACATAAACAAGTGGTGTTAAATACACACTTGCTTGAGGCAATATAGGTAAAATTAATCTAAATATACCATAAAGACTTAATTTTAAAACTATAGCGGCTAATATTATACTTCCACCTAATGGAGACTCAACGTGAGCCTTTAATAATCAAGTATTTAAGAAATATATCGGAGTTTTAACCGCAAAAGCTATAAATATACCGATAAATAAGAAGATTTGTGTAGTGTAATTAAAATTAGTTTTATATAATGCATCAAAATCTGTAGTACCCATTATAGATGACATTGTAAGAATAGATAATAATAAGAATAAAGAACCTAATAATGTATATAAAAATAAGTAAAAACTCGCTCTAACTCTATTACTACTTCCAAATAACCCTATTAATATAAATAGAGGGGGTAATATACTTTCAAAAAAGATATAGAATAATAACACATCTAATACTAAGAAAACTGCTAATAATAATGTTTCAAGTAATAAAATAATTATAACGTATGATTTTACATTTTCCGATATTGAACTTCAATTAGATAAAAGTGCGATAGGCATAATTATTGTAGTTAAAATTACAAAATATATAGATATACCATCTACACCCAAATAAAAATCGAAACTACTTATTTTATGGTATTCTTGCACGAATTGAAATTGATTACTACTAAAGTTAAAAAAGATGAAAACAATTAATGAAACAAATAAGTTAAGTAATGACGTAACCAGACCAGTTACTTTAATCTGTTTTACATTGCTTACGGAATTGTCATGATACATCGTTGTAGAAATTAAAAAGATACCTATTACAGGTATTAATAATAAAAGCATAAGTAACATTACTTAAAGATAAATAATAATAAGAAATTTCCCTTTAAAAGATTAAGCAATTTTAGAAAAAAAAAGCTTTTTTTTAATTTTTTTAAGCCCATACATATCTGTATGGTAAAAGAATCTTTTTGCTTTAAGTTAAATAAATTATATTCTCACCCAAGATTCGAACTTGGAAATAAATATTAGGAATATCCTGTTCTACCATTAAACTAGTAAGAGTTTATATTAAAAGCTTTTTTTATTATTTTTTTTTTATTATTTTAAATATTTATTTTCCATACTTAGCTTTGTGTTCGGCTATATCCTTGATGCAGCTAGTGACGTTAGCTCTATCTTCTTTAATAGCCTGTTCACATTGTAATTTAAAGGAATATTCTGCGCTATTGGGGTCCAATTCTTCTAATTTTACTTGGTCCAAACCAGAATTAATATAACGGTCCCGTCAATATTGTGTGTCACCTTGTCAGTAGTACAAATCTTCTTGTAACTTTGCAAGTTTAGTTTCAAACTCATCTATGCAATATATTACGTCTAAACTTCCTATTAACAAGACCAATAATACGATAATTCCAATACCAAGTATAATAATAAATAGCAAAGAACATACATTTAAATCTTCCTTAGTATCTGCAATAAATAATAAGATTAAAGTTATGCTAAGTATAAGGCTAAATATTCAAGGGTCGTAATTAAATAAAGTCAATCCTAATGAAACCAGCAATGCAACAAACAGATTTCTAAACACTATGCACATAAATTAATTTTTAAAGTTAATTTTATAAAGGAAACCTTTAACTATTTTATATCATCTTTTGAAAGAGAGATTATATTTAAGTAAAAAGAAGTGAAGTCTTCTCATCTTATAGCGATACGGAGGAATTTAACCCACTATTATCATGTAAATATATATCTTATTTAATTTTGATTTAATATCGCATAAGAAATAGGTGATTCGAACACCTAACCTACCGTGTGTAAAACGGTTGCTCTACCAATTGAGCTAATTTCTTTAAAATGTAAATCTAAACTAATGATATATAAGCAAGAGAGGAAAAAAATGTATAATGTTTATGTTTATTGTCATGAGCCAGAGGAGAAATTCGAATTCTCATATTTAATGCATGAAATTAATGTTCTAGCCTGTTGAACTACTCGGGCTTTTATAGATATAATCGTACAGATTATTTATTTTATTTTTTTTACATTGTTTTTTCTATTACATTACTAATTATTTTTTTTTTATTATTTTTTTTTTATTATTTTTTTTTTTATAAAGGTGCATAAGATAGAGTAAATAAAATAAGCATGTAATAAGCAATACTTTTAATAAAGAATTTTTAACTTTAATTATTACTAGGGCCACTGTTGCCTGTATCTGCTATAGGTGTATTTTCACTAGAAGAATATTCTTCGTAGCAATCTTTACAGCAAATAGAGTGGCAATTGTCACAAACTAAAGCATGATCAGTTACACTGTCTAATGCTTTATGCGTGACATATTTACCCTCTGAAAAATCCCCGCCAAAATCACACATAGTAGCTTCAACGTCTTCTGGAGTATTCATGACCAAATCCGACATGTTCTCATGAGTACACATTCCTATCTTTGTTTGATCTTTTTCAAGGTCATTCTGAGGACCTACTTTAATTGTAAGCTCGGGTTTATTTGGTTTATTTGGTTTATTTGGTTTATCTGGCCTACCGCCATTGTCATTACCAGAAGATGAAGATGTATTACTTGGTGATTTATTATCCGATGAATTGCTATCTTCCATTAATAAAAAATTATCCTCTAAATATATGTTATAAACCGCTATATAAGGTAGAGAAAGGATAAGTACCTTTCAAAATAAAGCTAAAATAACCAAAGTTAAAAATAAGTGAACTGAAATAATCACTGCATTTTTATAACTCTTTTTACAATTCTTAATTATATATAAAGTATAAAAAAACACAAGACCAAGGATAATTAACATGTTAATCGTTTCGATTGTGCATAAGGCTACAGAAACAACTACATAGCTTAATATACTAATAATAGCTTTAAAAATAAAGCTATAATAAAGCACCTTGCATACATATTTAACATTTATTTTACTTATATAACTTTTTGTAGCTGTATACAGTATATTAAATAGAGGATATTTAACCAAAATTGTATAGGGTAGGTCTAAGATACATTTGGTTTTTTTTATTATGGTTGACATTACAAAGAGTGTCCACTTTGTAAAGGTAAACTTACGAAAGCATGAGGCTTAGGAGGACTATTCAGACATCACTCTAAACTGTTGTATGCTCTATTTAATAAGCTTTGTAGTAAATCTGTGTAGAATTGAGGTGTTAATCATGGGTATCTTGAAACTGGTTTACCTTCAACTAATTGAACATATACCAATTGTAAGAATACTAATGTAGCTACCACAGATATAAGTGATCCAAAACTACTTACTAAGTTTCAACCTGCGAAAGCGTCGGGATAATCGCTAATTCTTCTAGGCATTCCTTGTAAACCTAAGAAATGTTGAGGGAAGAATGTAACATTTACCCCAATAAAGAAGATTCAGAAATGTACTTTAGCTAACATCATGTTGTAATCTAATCCTAATATTTTAGGGATTCAGAAGTATCATGCACTAAATAAAGCAAATACAGCACCCATACTTAAAACGTAATGGAAATGCGCTACAACGTAGTAAGTATCGTGGAATGCGATATCTAATGAAGCGTTCGCTAAAACAACCCCACTTAATCCTCCAATAGTGAACATAAACACAAAACCTAATGCAAATAGCATTGAAGGTGTTAAGTGTAATGATCCACCGTAACAAGTAGCTAATCAACTGAATATTTTAATACCTGTAGGTACTGCAATAATTAATGTAGCGGCTGTAAAGTAAGCTCTTGTATCCACGTCTAACCCAACTGTGTACATGTGATGGCTTCAAACAACAAAACCTAATACACCAATAGACATCATAGCGTAAACCATTCCTAAGTATCCAAACACTGCTTTGTTAGAACTTGCTGAAATAGTTGTACTAATTATACCAAAACCTGGAATAATTAATATATACACTTCTGGATGTCCAAAGAATCAGAAAAGATGTTGGTATAAGATAGGATCACCTCCACCTGCTACTTCAAAGAATGATGTATTAAAGTTTCTATCTGTTAATACCATTGTAATTCCACCGGCTAATACAGGTAAAGATAATAATAATAAAACTGCTGTTACTACAACGGCTCACCCAAATAAGGCTAATTTGTGTAATCTTATTCCAGGACTTCTCATATTAAGTATAGTAGTTATAAAGTTTATTGCACCTAATAAACTACTTATTCCTGATAAGTGTAAAGCAAAAATTGCTAAATCTACACTAGGTCCACTGTGACTTTGTACACCTGATAAAGGAGGGTACATTGTTCATCCTGTTCCAGCTCCATTTTCGATTGTAGCTGCAAATAAGAATAATATTAAACTAGGAGGTAACATTCAGAAACTTATATTATTAAGTCTAGGGAATGCCATATCAGGACCTCCTACTAATAATGGTAATAAGAAATTACCAAATCCTCCGATCATAGCGGGCATAACCATGAAAAATATCATTAAAATAGCGTGAGCTGTAATAACAGCATTGTATAGTTGATTATCTGCTATATATTGTACACCAGGTCCACTTAATTCTAGCCTAATAAGTACAGAAAATGCCGTACCTAATAAACCAGAAAATAATGCGAATATTAAGTATAATGTTCCTATATCTTTAGCATTAGATGACAAAAATCAACGCTCTCATCACATTGAAATACCGGATATATTTTCAACGGCTATCTCATTATCATGTACGTTTTGTAATTCACTCTTATGGGAAATATCCATAACTTATGGTATAAAAGTGATAATGCTTTAAAAATTAAAAATATTTTTTTTTCTTAACAATATCTTTTATTTAAAAGCATAATGATTATCATATGTATTATATTAATTTGGTTTTTTTTCTTAAAGATACCTAGTAAAAAAAATTACTTTGGTTGAAAAAATACTTTTAAGAGCTGTGAGATTTGAACTCACATTGGAGTGATTAAAAGTCACATACTTTACCGTTAAGTTAAGCTCTCTTACATTTTTTTTTTCTTAGTACCATTACATTACTAATTTTATTAAAAATATTTAGTTTATTTTAATATCTTTTTTTTAAGGAAGGAAAATAGTATATTAAAGTTTATATCTTATAGTGTAAATTATGTAATAGTGGAGCAGGCTATACGCACTATTAAAGATAAACCTAAGTTTTGTTTTTAGTTTTTTTTTATATTAACCATTGTCTGTACTTATTACCTGTATGTAATAGCTAGTAAACGTCATCATAGAAAAGGAGTGTAAAACTTAGTAGTATTATCTATAATGTGTTAAAATTTAACCATTTTACTAAAAAGTAAGCTATTACAAACAATATTCAATTAACTATATTTAACCGTAAAACGCCGAGATTTGCAAGGTTTGTAATGCTTTAAAAAAAGAAATAAATTATTACCCTTAAGTTTGCCTCTGCTTAAACGGTAACCCTCGTATATATTTTAAAGTAGTATTAAAGCTATATATCTTAGATATTAAACTTTTCATGATAGACCTGTCATTATATGTAGTTACCTTGCCTAGCATTATAAGTAAAAGCTTCTTATTTTTTTTTTTATTTTTATTAATGTAATTCTAAAGCATCTTTAACATAACTACAAGCTAAAACTACGAAAACTTGTGCTTGTATAAAGGCGATAGCTAATTCTAAACCAGAAAAGGCTACAATAAATGCTAAAGGAAAGAATCCTAAAAAGAAGAATATGAAACCACTTGTCATAATGTTGTAAGTAAATCCACTTAATATACTTAAAAGCATGTGACCTGATAAGATATTTGCAGCTAATCTTAAACCTAGTGATACATTTCTAGCTAAATAAGAAATAAATTCTATTAAAACTAATAAAGGTAATAAAGCTAAAGGACACCCAGCAGGTACGAATAAAGAAAAGAATTCTAAACCGTGTTTATTTAAACCTAAAAGTGTAGCACCTAAAACTAATGTAAAACTAAGTGAGAATGTAAGTACGAAATGACTTGTTGAAGCAAAACTGTAAGGTACCATACCGATTAAATTGTTAATTAAGATAAATACAAATAATGTGTACATTAAAGGAAAGTAAACTTGTCCGTTTTTTGCATTTATTTGACTTACAACTATACCATGTACTGTAGCGTAAATAGTTTCTTGGCTTATTGATCAGCTATTTGATACAACTTTGTTATGGTTAGTAGCCATTAAGTTTAAAATTAACACTAAGTATCCACCTATTGTTAAATATAAACCTATGTTTGTTAAAGATATTGATAAATTACCTAATATAGGTGCGTCTAAGCTTAATAAATTTCTAACTTCAAATTGATCTAGAGGGCTTGTTATGTTTATAAATGAGTTCATGTAATTAATAGATAAGGTATGTATTTAAATAAGAATATAGTTTCGGCTTTTTTTAATAAAATAATTAAGGTAAAAGCACTGAAACTTGGGCCAACCCCAAAGTAAAGGCTATTTATAAATAAAAAGGTTTGACCTAAGCCACGTTAAACGTGCTTTAATTATATTTTTCTCTATAAGAGATTTACTTAATTAAAGTTTACTTATAAATAAACGTGTAGTGAATAAACGAACAAATCTTGGTAATACATATTTTGAAAACACGTATATAAGAGTTACAAGTACTGCAAATGCAAATGTAACTTCGTTAATAAAATAAAATGGTACTAATTGAGGCATAGTTTATATAAGATATATTTGTCATTATAATTTGTATGACATAATCATTTGTTAAAAAGATGATTTAGGTTTTATAGGGATATTCATAGATATTTATAAGTATGAACTTATTGCATTACTATTTAACTTTCTTTTAAAGTAAAAGATTTTACTAGGGTTTTTTAGCATAAATATTGATCTAGGCTATTAAAGTTTAAAATAAGTAATTCTTAAACACTCTTTCTTGTACATTATTTTATTAGAAAGCCAAACTTAAAGTAATATACTTTTAAAAAGGTTTTTTTTATTTTTTTTATTTTTTATTTTTTATTTTTTATTTATTATTACTTTAAAAAGTAATTGAGTCTAAAGCTTAACCATAGTAAGCTATTTGAAAATCGAACGGTAACTCGATTTGCTTTTAACATGGTATATAGAATTTGTATAGAGATAACTGTATTAAAAATATAGTTTACTCCATTAAATACTTGATCCATTACTCTCGCGTTTTATGTAAGAAGTTTGTTTACTTTCAATGCTTAATGCATTTTTACCTAATTCAAAAGCGAAACCAAGAGTTAACACTAAGAAGAATATAAGCATTATAATTAAACCAAAAACTCCGTTAACATATCCACTTACTACATAAGGATAAACAAGTAATATTTCTAAGTCAAATAGTAAAAATAATAGTGCAAAAATAAAGAAGGAAATACTAAATTCACTTCTATTTTGTCCTAGGAAAGAATGAAATCCACATTCAAACGCACTATCTTTTTCTTGATAAGGATTGTGTGGAGCAAGTATTATATTAACAGCTAATAAAATGAAGGCAAGTATAGGTATAAAAATAAGGAAAAATGTTTGGCTTGTCATTACGGTTTAAATAATGTTAAAGTTAATATATTTGCTATGCTAAATCATTCGTTTGGTATATAGATAAACAGCACTAATATTAAAGTTAATATTGAAATAACATTACTTAATGCACTACCTAAAACTATATTTTCTAATTTTAAATTTTCTTTTTCTAATTCATTATCTTGTTTATTACCTTTTAAATTCAAGTTATCTAAACTTGGATTTACAATGTAGTCATCTTTGAAGAAAAATATGTTTTTAATTACATTTAAGTAATATACTGCTGAAATTACACTGGTTAATATAGCTACTAAGGCCATGAAAACATATCCATTATCTAAAGCAGCACTTAACACCATCTGTTTTGCAAAAAATCCTATTAGGGGAGGTACACCTGCAAATGAAAATAACGTTATCGCTAAACTTAATGATAAGTAAGGATTTATGTAAAAATATCCTTTTATCTGGCTAATTAGTTGTATCGGACTATTATTTTGATCTACTAAATTATCTTTATGATTCTCGTCTTTATATACATACAAGTAGAAACTATAACCTATCGTAACTAAGATTATAAAAGCATTTAAATTTGATATGGTATAAGCTAAAATATAGAAAACATAAGCTTGTATAGACTCTAAGCTATTAATACTTAAGGCTAAAAGTATGAATCCTACGTGACTAATTGTACTATAAGCAAATAATCTTTTAATTCTAAATTGTGTTAAACCTAAAACAGATCCAACTATCAATGATAATAAACTACTAATAAGTAAACAATTTGTTCAAGAGAATACAAAAAGAGTTTTTTCCGTGTAGTAAACTAACTCTAAGAAGAAAATAAAGATGGATACTTTAGCTATTAAAGCCACAAATGTTGTTACTATTGTAGGTATTGCATCATATACGTCCGGACTTCAGAAATGGAATGGGGCCGCACTAATTTTAAATAAAAATCCTACTGATAGTATTATCAATGAAAGATGGATATAATAGGGTTTGTATCAAGATAACAAGATAGGGTATAGATCAGGGTAAGATTCAGATATACTACTTACTACATAGATACCTTCAAGGTTAGTTGTTCCTGAGTTAGCATATAGTAAACTTGATCCTAGTAAGATAAAACATGATGATAGTCCTCCTAACAGGAAGTATGTTAAACCACCGCTAGTAGCTTGTTCTGAGTCTCTATACAATGTGGATATTATATATAAACCATAACTTTGTAGCTCTATAGATAAAAAGATTGATACTAGGTCGCTAGCGCTCATTAAGAAGCACGCTCCACTTAAAACAAAAACAATAATTAAAGAGTATTCTAAAATTCTAAATTGTTCTCCCATTTCGTTTCTTAACTTTGTTTCATTATAGCTAAATATATTTTTCGACAAAACGGATGATAAAAAAGTCTCTTCCTTTAAATAAACTTTTCTAGGATAGAAAGAAGTTAAGGTTAATATTAATGCACTTATTACAAATATAAAGATATTAAACGTTTGTGTAAAGGCGGTAACATGGAATAACCCTCCGTATATCCCAATACCTTTATCTGAAGTGCTAACAAAAAGGTTATTATAAGCCAAAAAGCTGGTTAAACCTAAGGATACCATTACAATTCTAGAAAATAATATGGATTTGTCTTTTCTTAAACTAAGAGCATTTGAAATTAATAGAAAGGTTAATAATGAGATTAACATGTAAAAAGCAAGAGATTTTAACTCTA
>BSCJ01000059.1:0-12602 GCA_027943355.1 Dothideomycetes sp. NU200 | reverse complement strand
TGTAACTGTACTTTGCAACTGCTTGATCTCGTTCTTGTACTCATTTTCTTTTTCTATTGCTCTTGCTCTTTCTTCTTGGGCTCTTGTCCTGTCTTCTCTTTCCTTCTCTTCCATTCGTAAGAGGTGTCTTATAATATCGCTAATCGTAGGTGCTCCTTGCGTGTCCTCTCCCCTCTGCGAGCTTGGAGTTAGGCTACCCCTAGACGATAACAGCTCAATCACATTATCTCTCTAAACGCTAGCCTTCTCTGCGCTCCTAGTAACCATTCGTGTCGCAACAGGCGATGGCTTCTTCCTAGGCGTCGCCTCTGCTGACGCATTGTCGGAATCGTTGTTAATCAGTCGACGTATGGGGCTATCCTCGGCTTCTTCTTGTCTGCCTTCTCTTTTTCTCTTTTCTGGGTGTCCGTTGTCCCTCATAAACGCATCCTCCTCCTCCTGCCTCTCTGCGCCGCCCTGTGCCAATGATTCGAACCTCCCTCCTCCTGCTATACCTCCACCTCTCGCACCCTCTCGGCCTCTCGGAGCTGGCATCTCGACCCCGCACCGTGGCGCTTCGCCGGAAATTCGAGGGAATCACCAGGAGACACTGCTCCAGCTCGTAGTTCAATAAAAATTAAATATTTCAATCAAAAATTTTTGTGTTCGTCAAGTCAGTTTCGTGATCTCTGCACACCCGGCTGAACATATGAGAGCATTGTAGGGCAGGGTCATACAGGCGACTAAGCCAAAGGTTAAATTAGTCATCGCTGTAGGAACGGCTATGCTACAGCAAGTGACGACCATTTGGTGACTGGTGCACGATAACACTTCGCGCCGATGACCAGTGAGTTAGATATTTTTGTCGATTACGTCTACATAAATGATCAGGAGTCTGCCAAACCACGCCGTCTAGATCAAGCAGAGTGCGTCCATATTATGCGTGCACGAACCGCGTAGATGTCAAAGTCGTCCGCTTTTCGTTCTTGCAAAAGCGTGCTACAGTTCGGTGGAAATCACTACCCACGGCTCCTGCACTTTCCGTCGTGAGTGTAGTCTCTCGGGCGGGTGGCCTTGCATTTACTCATTTATCTGAGGAGATCGATGAATGTACCGGCAGATTGGTAAATTCTCAATAAAAGCAAGAAGAGCCCTAGTCGCTCGTGAGCTATTCCAGGTTTTCAGAAGAACAATCAATCAATGCAACAATAATGACGCCGTGCCTAAACATGCAGGAGACATCCACGTTCCTGTGTACCGTCACTTACAGGTCAGCCTAGCCAGCTAGCCTCACGTATTTTATTCTCGACTCTTACATCGATAATTTATTACCTCTTATACAGATAAGCCATCACTCATACTGTTCGGTAGGCTCGTGCGGGCAACACTATGCAATGAGATATCGATGTATCTGAAAAGGACAATTGTGCCTATTCTCCAGATGCAGATCGGCTCTCATTACTGCGCGGGGTTGATTACTCGTCTACACCACGTGTTCGCGCCGCACTGCGACTACATATAATCGTGCCTGCAATGCGCGACCCGGCCTCGACGGCTAGCTTACATAGATTAGCGGTTGGTGGTTGATGAGATAGAGCTTGGTAGATTGTGGCACCTGTAGATTGAGATAAAAGTTGGTACTAGCGGAAGGATTGTAATTGCGTACGTGTCAATCTCGCGCTCTCGGCCTTAGGTTGCGTTGCGTTCGTCCACTTGTCGGGCGGCGCCTCTGATTTAGGGCCCTCAGGTGTTTGACGCCCGCCTCACAGCGGCAAGGACGGGAAAGCCGCAGGAACAACTGGGCACGTGGTGCTACGAATATGGAGACGGCAGCTAGTGGGCAGTTGAAATCGACTCCGCTGCCGATCTTGGCCATCGCAAGCTCATTAAGAAGTGACCGTCGTAGCGATCTACTCTTCTCGAGGCAACCAGAAAGGCACAGGGCCCGGCAATAATCCGAGCGCACAACTAGCAAGCAAGAGAGAGCAACGCCCCCCGCAGGATGAATGGATGAATAGATGGATGGCTTACGCTTCATCTCGATTCTCGGCCAACGACCGGCGCCAAGTCGTGGATAGTGAGCTTGCGTTTCTTGTTTGGCACTATAACCTGTCTTGCGTGCTTTCGAACTAAGTTGCACGCGTCGATCTCACTTCTTCCAGTCGGTCCGAGCGTAATGGCTATAGCACATACTCATCTCCGTACTCTAGTAGAACTAATTGTTCTATGCCTCTGTCAACCAAGAATATGATGATCCCACGGCCTCTCTTGGCGGTCTTGCCACTCCGTGTCGGGCATTGGATCCAGTCAGAGTTGGTCACAGCTCTTTCTTTGTCCGGTACGACCGATGCCAGAAACCGAAACGACAGTCGAAGTGACGGCCAGCGGAGAGAGCAAATTTCCAGGAACAGGGCCATGCATGCCTCTGTAATGAGTCGAACCCCGGGGCTGGAGAGCGTCAAGTTGAGACTCCTGATGGCCGATCGGAACACCATCAACGTAGCTGCTCTCTCGCCGTCTTAGCCCTCCCTTCCGTTCAGGTTCGACGCCTTGTCGTTTCCCATTTTCTATCTCTTAATCAGTACCTCTCGTGATCTCTGAGAGTTGGTCTCGTTCGCCACACTCTCAGTCGCCGGCGACCGTGATCATGCTTGATTTTGCGCCGTCTGATACAAGGGCCTCGACTCGGGATGACTCGCTGTGCTGATCGACCATGCCTTGTCGGGAACCATTCGTTCGTGACTCTTCTGGACGCTGGATGATGAAGACGCGCTATTACTTTGGCATCCACTAACTCGTGGGCTCCAACCACAACACCGGGACAGTGTTGGACTCCAATGCTATTGATTGGTAGTCGAGTGCACATCCACGCCTTATCAAGGTCTGTGTGTAGTGTTGGTATATTGCGGACCAGGCATCAAAACCTGCATCTCCTCAATTGGCGCGACATAGAGGCAATGTACCAATAAGAAATTTGCACTTACTGAGACCGCAACGAATCCTCGTGCCGTTGGCGTATGTGCAATGCTCTATCTGCTTGCCCATATGTCTGCGCCACGGGATACGAGAGGTGGGCTAGGTGTCTCCTTGAGTGTGTTAGGTATATAGAGCTGGAGGGACACTTGAGACTATGCCCACCAACATCACAACCTTCTCATGCAACTATGAGCTTCAATCCAGATACGCAACAATGACTAGTACTAGTATGAGACTCCCATACCTTGCCTCGATTGCCACATCTAGGACTACGCCACTCGCTGACCAACGAGATAGTTAACTTTTCGAACGTTTACTCTTACGACCAAAGACATACTGACAGTCTGCCTCAAATGCTGTTGTGGGGCGACCCTCAGTTCTTCTACTCGCAATACTCACTACCGATTCCCGACTCTATGTTCGATCAATATTCCTGCGCTCGCAACTTGTATTCACAGTCAACCTTCCAAAATCTCCCGATCCAACAGTATTCGCATCAGTATCCGTACCATAATACGTGGCAGTCGCTCTTCCACTATGGCCAAGGAGGCGTCCAAGGTGGGCCATGGCCTCCGACTTATGATATAGACCTCGACACAGGGCTTACCACCGACATTACGTCTTACCAGATGTCGGGAATGTACGGTCAAGTAGTGGATCAAGCTCCACCTATAAATGACTCGACAGATTCGTCTGGCAACCCTTAGCAACTTCTACTAATAAAGGCAGGAAGCACAAGGACCGCATCACTAACGGACACAGGGACCGCCAATAACCCGATCACCTACATGTGCGACGCCCTATGCCAAACGCAGGAACGAGGCGGGTAGAACGCGCTCGTGTCGAGCCTCAAGAACAAGCCGAGCTCGATAAAAGTCAGTCTTCGATTTGTGATTGAGAGCCCTATGGGCCAGGAGGCAGATCGGGAGACGAGTCGAGAGGTCTAGCCCGACGGACCTACCCAGTAGCCGTGGGAACAAGCCATGAGAGCCTGGTCATCTCACATTTCACAGATCCCCGGGGAACACGAGATTTGTGTATCTAGGGATGCATCGTTCACGAAGATCCAGACCAATCACCGGAGGATCCCTTGACCATTAGAGTCTTGTGCGATAAGTAGAACCAAAACATCCAAACTCAGATAAATATCATCATTGCTTCTCCAAGAAAAGCGCACGGGCGACTGATGATCGAAGAGTCCCTGCGTTTGCCCTCTTCATCATCTACAAGGTGTGTATTATACTGTTCCTCCATATAGAGGCTTGATAAGTGGTATGCCATGAGGTTGGAAGCCAGCATATCATACCACTCAGCCACGTGCCAAAGCGGCATGGGAGCCGCATGTTCAAAGTCACTCACATACTTTCGGTACTTTGCAGGGTCTGCGCAATCCTCACGCCACGCCGATCGTCCCTGTCATGTCTTTCTATCTTCGTTTCCGCATTACTCGTATTTAGCGCGCGGCAATCTGAGCCGTAAATGCTGCTAGTCCATACTTGGAGTGACCACGTTTTGTTACAGAGGTTGATTTTCATGTCTCAAGGGATCGCTGCGATCCTCCTTGGTAGATAGTCATGACCCAAGAATACCCACTCGCGCTCGACAGCGTCTATTGCATCAATCTGATCCAGCCGTCTGCCCTACACTCTCATCGCCCATGCACTAGTCATTGGGAGAAGTAAGCCTAACTTGTCCGACAGGAAAGAAAGAGGTGTTCATCTCATGACTGCGTGAAGCTAAGATGTGAACGTGCCAAAGTCTATGAGATATATTGTAATAAAACCGCATCCGACAACAGACACTCTCACGAGCCGATGAAGGCAAGTCAAGTAAAGAGACCCGTGCTCAAGCCCTTAATGAGCACTCGCACAACGAGCCTTCTCTTTCTTCGGTCTTCTTTACCACAGCTCAGCATTTTTCTAGTCCTGACCATCAAGCAAAATAGGGTAAGGTCTCAAGTGTCACAGACAAGAATTACTTGCAAGGGTCAGCGTGATCAGAAAATCGCTGTAACAACAATACAACGATACAACGATACGAATGGTCGCAAATACCTAATAATTAGGATCTGGTGTTCGCTTAAGTCTCCAATCTATCTACATTTTATTTGACTTAATTTGACTTCATCTAACATATCTTGATCCTTTGTCAGTCGCCACTCCTGGAGTGCAAGTTGCGAGCGTCCTTAGTTAGGTTATCTGGAGATAGTTCTTGTAAAGGACTAGCCAAGTTATGGAATCCTAAGGAGTTGCTTCACTCCGCAAGAGTCCACGCGGAGATCCAGTCGTCGCAAGAAGTGCATCTAGCCAGCACAATCTCAACCAGTAGAAGGGGTAGTTGTACGACCAATTAGGTGTAACATAATTCGAGGCTAGAGACAATCGTTGCATTCGCAGTTGCATCCATTTATGAAAAATCTGGGTTAAGATTGTGACGACGGCTATTATGCTTAAGGACTCTGCGCACCATATGAGAGAGATTCTTAGTCATTCCCAAGACTAAGAATAGTGAGAGGGATGCAACCACGACGAGAACAAACACAGTCGATGAAACCTTGATAAGGAGTGTTGTGTTTTGGTTCAGGGTCTCCAACAGATGCTGATTCCATAATAGAGCCCAGAAAGTAACTAGAGGCATGTCGAGGACAACGCACTATCGAACGTACTTTCGAGTCGCGAAGTACAGGGAGACATAGACTCTTATACACAGGGGTAGAAAAGATACATGAGAATCCCATTAGACAATGACCACGAGAGGGCTTATGACATGCTTTTTATGTAAACAAAGCATTTGATCAGAACACAACGCTTGCCACAAGCTTCTAAAGCCCTCGACAATATACGAAAATTCTGGAAAGATGTTACTACTCATGGTGCCGCACTGCTGTTTGGTCACAGAGAGAACGTGTTTTGCTTCCTGTGGATCATGATCTACCATATATAAGTCTTAGCGAGCTCTTCTCCCCCAGCGTCAGCGTCAAAATGTCTATCTTACTTAAGCGCCCTCTTATCGTGCCATCTCGCAACAGCGCTAGCTGGCATACTTGCAGCACATAAATATAGCCTTAATGGGTAAGCCTTGTCAGTGTAGCCACACTCGAGCAAGTCGGTGATAATTATGCATGTCAAGACATGCGACTGCGACGCAGGAAGCAAGCCTGACCGACACAAATTGCTAGAGCCAGCTCGCTTACACTACCACCAGTGCAGGGTTGATTATATCTGCGCTCGACCTTCCTTTCCCTCTTTCTTTCCCACTGAGAGACGCACGGGGTAAAAAACTCGATCGATGCAACGAGAGACGTCAAACGTTGATAGGAATTGTCCTCGAATAAAGAATGCCGAGCAATTCAGAAGTCTGTATGTTGCTTCGAGGGTAAATCAAGGCAACATGTGCTTGCCATGTGTTGACAGGGTCCCTCACCGGCCAGTAACGAAACGCCTAGCGGGCATCGGGACGAGTGCAAGACCCCGGCTGACCTGCTAGTCGAAGCGAAATGTCTGTACGAATCCTGATTGTATCGGGGTGTGATGATTTTAATTGTCTCGATCGTCGCAAGGTAGAACTCCCGGAAGGAAAAGGGTATCAAGGGATGGAGTTGTGTGTTGATTGATGTTTTAAATACCGTCCAGACTCCAAAGCACTTGTGACGCCGACTACCTCTTGCAACATCTGTCATCCCGACTGCCATATTGTAACACTAACAGTTCGAACCAGTGCATCTGGAGTGGAACAGACGTTAGCTACTGTTGCCTACCTACAGCTACTGTCAAAGGGGTCTATGTGTCTACTGGAAAGGAAGGAAGCTTAACACAAGAGCTTGCGCTCTAGCCTTAGATGATTAAGTCGATACGAGACATGATGAGTTGCCTAGATCACGAAGGTACTGTTCGTACCATCCCATTCCAACAGCATACTTCAGATTCATCCACACTTCCTATTGCTAGAGTAGGACAATCCTAGCCAGAACACAGGGACAACTCTCCCATAGTTGTTCTGCAGCTTCATCTTACCATCAGTGGGAGCCAAGTAACATGCCTCGTAACCATGGAGCTCTGTTTCATCGTGGGTAGCCGCGTCCATGTGGCGATATTAAGCACTTGGGAATAACTCAGTAACCTTAGTTGGCAGTTGAAGATGGATATCTACTACGCCTACAACATCCTGTCATGGCTTCATCAACCCCTGCCTCCTGATACTCTTCTCTCACAACACAATCATTAATGCACACGCTATATGTCCTTGTGACTTCGTCTTGGCAGTGTCGGTCCTCAATTCCATCCAGTATCAGTAACAGGCACAGTCTTTGCATCGACTATTGCTCACATGTCACCTTCATGACCAGCCCATCGATGCTGCAAGGCGAAAGAAACGGATTCGTCTTAATACTGTTCGTCAATGATCACCACCTGCTCCTTTCGTCGCATTCGTGTCAATCAGATGAAATTCATTGATCAATTAGGGTATCAGATAATCACGTTGGCCTCATCTCACCAGTAAAACCTAGGTTGCAACCTCAAACAATGATGTGAACGATTTGCAAACCCATTCCTCACCTTCAGCAATATGATCCTTAATCTGCACAGATTTCCCTTCTACCATGCATGTCTAGGGACTCTCTTACCCATCTGATGGTTACACTCTTCCACCTCTCAAGTGAAATCCGCCAGATGATCTGGAGCTTTCTGCTCCCGAGCGAGGGAACGTTCGCATCAAGTCGACGAAATCAGCCAGAAATCTTGCCCACATCCGATTCTGTGACCTTCTCGAGAAATGATAGGTCGACCGAATCTATAACGGTGGTCCCCGATCTCCTAGTATTGTCCCGGATGACGTTCGGGGAAGTTGCGCATACATTCTACAGTGCAAACCGCTTCTGCTTTGACATTCGGGGCGCACATGCTATACAAGGCCAGATGGGAACTGCGAAGTCATATATTCACCACATCCGCCTTGAAGATCGACTGGCTTACGACCTGACTGCGGTCGACATCAGAAAGTTTATCAGTGAATTTCGCAGTCTCAAATCCATTTCCATTCTAGCGCATCCCGAGCCTTTTGCGATGTCTGCCTTTGATCTGAACTTAGCACAGCGGGCGATGAGCCTTTCCGTCGTTCGAGATCTAGTGGAGAAACTTGAAGAAGGGGATTACACAATGTTATTCCTGAACTACAATCAGCCACTTTCCCTAGCCGAACAGGGTCTGAACCATATGATTACCCTCAAGCTACTTCGACACGTAGGATCCGCGAAATATTACAGCGACAACCAACTGACACATCTCTGGTTGGACATGTTCATAGCCTGGATCTATAGCTACCCTTCTAAACGCTCAAAGCTTCTTAAGGTACTTGAGAGGATGGATCTTGCATACGAAAGAAGCTTCCTTGCTTGCTTAGTAGGACCTGAGCGTCAAGAAGATGAGATGCAAGGATTCAGTATTGTTCTGCGCATGCCGCAACGTGGGCTATATGTGCCACGTGGAAGATAGCGTGCGACCTCGTGCGGTATGTCTTGGGTCACGAGACATGACATTCATGTCTCGGGACAGAAGCCTTGGTTGTATTCTGCTCTTCGCCTCAACCACGGTCACCTCGAAGATCATCGCTCTAGTAAGTCTTGCTTCTCTGATTAAATTTTGCTTCGATTCCCAAAATTTCATCTCTTCTGTGTTCGAGCGCAAGTAAGAGCACCGAATCAATTCACCATGAAAAGTTCGTAAATCAGTGACTCTGTGGGGCATCCTGTAAAGAAAAAATACTTACACTGTCGTCGTCACAGGGCATCGCGATGGAACTCATTCTTGGATTTGCACGGTGACGTTCAGCAGGGTAGAGAACAGTATCTGAAGCACTTCTGTGGTTGGCTTACCGATGGATTCATCCTTGCTGAAGTACGTCCTTTTGCATGAATACAAATCGAAGTTCTCGAATGCTTTCTATCATGATCTGCGTGGTCAACAGCGATACCTGCGCTATGCGATCTTGATACGCTAAACACAAGCTTTCTAGCGTACTCAACGACCATAAGATTTTATTGATCCATGTTGCAGACCCAATGAATCCATCTTCCTATCTCACACGCATACAGGTGATAACCAACTATCGAGATGCCGTCCCTTGGACGGAAGGCAAAGTCGCATATATTAGTCTACTATGGAGGAGAAAATTACGCCAACATCCTCTGAGTGATCTTTTTCGACAGTTCTCTAGCTGATCATGACGAACATGCTGTGATATGAATTGCAGTATCATCGTCCAATGTAACTTGCAATTAACATCGACTAGAAAGATTTCTCGTCTTTGAGTTCGTTTCTCTGCACGAGGTATTCTGGACATTTTTCAAGGACACTGCAAAAAGGCTGTACTTTGGAAATCGATCACAATCTCGAACGAGAGGTCCAAGGAGCAAGCCATTCATCGTCCTCCTTTGTGACACTCACTTTGGTCAATGCATCCTAACCACACCCATCCGATACTTGCTAGTCAAATGGCGCCAATGAGCACAAACAAATCACAGGAACGAAAACCGGGCATGTCGGTTTCTGAGGAGAAAAGTGCGATAAAGAGTGCCAACAGGGATGTGGTCAATACAGTGCACGGACTCGAAGATTACAACCAAACGCTTGCACATTTTATCAACTGTCTTGAGGAATGTATCAAGCACTTCGAAAGATCTCAGAAAACCAACTCACCCAGAAAAAAGGGATCTTTGGAGAGAACAGATCTTAATACACACATGACTCAGAGGTTCCGGGAGTTATGGTCTGTAATGTGGGCAAGTGCAAGAACTAGTAACGATGACAGAATGGTCCAGGTTCGTTTGCGAATTAAGAACTGCAAGGACCAACTCCCCTCGTTGCACGAAGAGGACGCTATGATGAAGATCCATGATTGGATGATATTGCAGGCAGAGTTTCTCAGAGACAAGGTGAACGTAGTGGAACGTAGTGGGAGAGTCACAGCAGCTGTCAGCCATCACATTCGAAACAGGTTCTATCTCATCCCAAGCTTTATAAGGTCGACTAGGACTTTGTTGAGGGCTTTGGATGACTGTGTGAGGTTGAGAGACGAGTTTCTCGGAACATGGCGCTGTTCACCGTTGTCGTATATGGAAAGAGCATATTATCCAGTATGCAGAAGGGGTTTCCGATTGTTCAGAGAGATTGGTTATCTCATCAATCAGTCGCTCTCACTTGACTCGCGTATAAAAGAGCATGGACGGAAACGCTGAGCGTCGTTCGAGCGTCTGAGGGTTCGATGTCAGGATTTTGCAGCGACGACATTGAAAACCATAACCCCAACAACTTTTATTACTAATTCTCGCTATAATAATGTTCACAGGTAGCGTATATCTATGTAAGTCGTTTTCTCAAATTTCAGTAAAACATAGCGATGTTTTATTGTGCAAGAATTTTTAGATAATTCTTGCGCCCGGGGCATGATTATTTTTCTTTTTTCTTTTTTCTTCCTGCCAGATATGCAATCTTCGGGGAATCAACTTTTTAATATATCTTTACGCGCACCACTAGGAAAGATTATATAAGCTATATAGGAAGATACTATAAGAGTTCTGAATCTACCAGTATATAAAGCTAGGGGAAGACTTATCAGTATAAATGATCATAATAGAAAAGGCAGTCCAAAAATCGTGTCTTGAAAGTTCTCGTTGACGAGAGAGCTACATCGAACTCTCAGACGCTCCGCCTCACTTAATCAGATTGTTGTGCATGTTGGCGGAGCGTCTGACTCGATTTGATTTGATTTGATTTGATTTTCTTAAGCTATTTACCCCGCAAGGGGTATGAGCTGTCCATAATAAGCAAGATTTCCAGCCAATCACAGTCATCGGTCTTAGTTATATAATGAGGGTGAAGGTCTCTCAGACCTTGAACTAATCGCAAACGCCTAGTACTCCAATGTGCTCTTTTGTAAAGAATGACTCCACACTTCCTTCCCTTGGTTCTTAGAGGGTGTAAGCCTCCTCCATAAGGGTGATTCCCTATGTTGTGTTCTTCCTTATCAGCTAAACACTGCTCAGAGGCAATTGGGTCAAGATAGTGGTTGTGTTGTTGTAGTTGGATGGCGAGCACTTCTGTATCACTCTATTAGGTTCGTCCTGTCTTTCGCTGCTTCATATCCGCTTTTGCAATCTTCCTGTTTTAATAACGTAGTCGATGGTGGCTTTAACTGCGTTCAAGTCTGGTTGCCATTTGTCTTTCTCGCCATCGACCTTCTTCCCGTCTCTTTCTGCTATTGAGTATCCTCCTAGCGCGTACGACACATCCCAATATCTGCTGTTATGCGCTGACTTTATCGCCTGTCTTTCGTTTCTCCACCTTGGACATAAGAACAGGAAATATGATACTATTTCTGTCATTCCGCATTCACATCTGTCTGTGTCTGCAACATTGATTTTGCTTAGATACGTGTTGAGTCTTGATATGTTTGTCCTTAGCTGGACCAGTATGGCTGCTGCTGTTCTGTTAAGAGCGTTATATAGCTTGTTTGTGTGCTTTCCTGGTAGTGCTTTGTCGATCTTCTGAAGGTGTTTGCCTATAGTTGCGCCATAGAACTCCTGGAGCTTTAGCTTGAAGTCCATGACTTTTGCTCTTGCGTATATTACTGAAATCAAAACTCTATCTGCACGGTTAGGCATTGTTAAGTCAGCTTCTGTCGCCTTCTGGGCCAGCTCGTTCGCCCTCTCGTTGCCTTTGACTCCCTCGTGGCCTGGAACCCAGTGCAGTGAGAATGTCGCTTTAGCGATCTTCTCTCTGATCTTCATGACTAAGCCTAGGCTATCATTGACCTTTGCGGATTGAATACTCCGGAGAGCACTCTAGCTGTCAGTAAAGACCCTAATCTTCACTAATCTGTTGTTCTCGTGTGATAGGCCTTTAATGGCCATCCATATCGCTTCGAGTTCTGTCAGATGGACGTTTGTTTCTTCGGCTCTCCTTATTGTTCTTGACACTTCCCATGCTGATGTCCAGATCCCTATGCCTACTCGTCCGTTGCGGACTGAGCCATCCGTGTAGAAGTCGATAGTTGCTGGCTGCTCTGTTGTCGCAAGCTTGGCTGCCTCCTTGTCTAGTATATGGACATGAGCTTTTGGGCTCCATGGTTCACATCCTATGTTAGGGATCTTCTCAGCTCTATTTGCATTAAGTTCCTTAAACAACGCTGCTGCTTTCCGGAGAGGTGAGATGAACCGTCTGATTGGCTTCGTCTTAGCAAGCTTTGCATGAATGTGTGAGTCCTCTAGTTTCTGGATCGAGATCCAAAATCTGAGTGTCTGTTCGTGTAGTCTTTATTGCAAGGATGATATTCCTGCTTCTAAGATTGCAACATCGAGACCCAATATTCTGAATCTTCTTACGATGGCTTGTGCTGCAACTCTCTGGGCTCTGTGTAGTACTAATAGCGTTTTGTTGGATACTGCCAGGTATTATACCGGCGATGCATAGTCCATGACTGGTGCAACTGTTGCTGTGTATAACTGCCGCATGGTTGATAGGTTTAGGCCTTACAGTCTTTTGAGAGCGAGTGCTGCTTTCAGTGCTTTCTCTGCTTTTCCCGCTAGATGTTCTTTGAATCGAAGTCCTTGGTCTAGGATCACACCTAGGACTTTGATCGACCGGCTTGGC
>BSCJ01000058.1:0-14204 GCA_027943355.1 Dothideomycetes sp. NU200 | reverse complement strand
TCAAGTGAGTAAAAGATCAAGTGAGTAAAAGATCAAGTGAGTAAAAGATCAAGTGAGTAAAAGATCAAGTGAGTAAAGGAAGTGAAGCGAGTAAATTGATGCAGGGCGCATTTTGGTTGCTACGGGAAGAAGGATACGGGATCTACCGATCGCACGGCTGGTATGAAGACCGTCCGTGCGTTCCGCTAACTCATGCATCCGCATTTGCCGCGTTCCAGCCTTACTTTGCTGTGCAGATCAGCCGCAAATTCCGTCGGTTCTGGATGTGTTAGTTGCCTCACTTTTGGGCGGCATGATCGATCGCGTCGTGCAATGCTGTAAAACCCCCATATGCTCTTGCAAAAGCATGGCACTTTGTTGGACTTTCACAGAGCTCGACTTCATATACCAGTCGCCTTACATTCGCCTCATCTATCACGCAAAGGGTTCCCATCAGCTCGAGTTTACTAACGAAAGTGAGCTCCACGACGATCCAGACTTGACGATAGCTGGTATTGCAAGACGGAAAGAATTTCTCTTGAAGATTGCCGATTACATACACAAGATGTCAACTACAGGACAACACAAGACTCAGCATATCGCCGACATCTTGAATCAGCGTGCTAGCAAAGCTTGCAATCGCTGTCGAGCCAAGAAGTCGAGGTGCTCCGGAGGATACCCGTGCTCGAAATGCAAGTCCTCAGACGCTCCATGCATCTTTGGATATTCCAAGGAATCGAAACGTAAAATTTTTCCCGAGCAGTAAGTCGAAACATCTGTTTATCAGTCTATGCTCTTCATTAAGATTTCGAGTTATGTGCGAACATTGGAAACGCAACAGTTTAAGCTTGTGGCTGGGCTACAAACGATGTATTTCATGCTTCTGGCCACAAACTCATGGCCAGGCACGAGACTTCCAGAGCGCAGAGGCAACCCACTTGTTCATGACCTGTTAGATCGTCTTGGTCTGCTTGAACCTGGAACAAAGGAACAGATCATGATGGATATGGACGAGAACGAGGACGCATCCGACACATCTCAGGATGTTACTAGCCTAGCATCAACTATGCGAAGCCCAGAAAGATTGCAAAATGTTATCCACAATGGAACTGAGCCTCGATCTGAGGACTTTTCTACCTTATCACCTTGCAGTACATTGCAGCAGCAGTTGTGCTCGGATGGCAGCGCTAATAGACTTACCGCACAACCCTGGCAGTATCAGCCTCGGCCTCTTCTTTCCCTTCCGCCACCAATCTCAACAGATTTCGTGCTGAAACCGCCTTCAAAGATGACCGCATTGCTTTCTGACGTCTCAACGCCGACCCGGAGTGTCGGTGCAACAACCTGGAGCGTCACCGAGCGTCCCGGAGCGTGGTGGCAGCGAAAGTCCCATACGATTCAGGATATCTCATCGTCAAGCAGCGGCTTTGCATCAGGCGTGCCAGGCGTAGATTCGACAGCCAATATAAGCAGCTTAGAGATACCAGCGGCTCATGTCCCGGATCTCTACCTGCGGGATTCTGGAGCGCACCTTTACGATTTTGTCTAAATGTTGCGTTTTCCTATGCTCGCTATCTGCTACGTCGATAGCTTGATCAAGAATCGCATGAGCCATTTCGCTACAGACACGACTAACTATCATGTCCAAATTCCAGAGCATGGCCTGACGAAGGGTCTCTTGCGGTGACAAAAGCCTTCCTACCCATTCCTCGTTTGCCCGACGACTTCAGACCGTCCAAGTCTTAAAAAGTTAGCAACTCCACGACATGAGCCCCACCTCATACATCGCTTCACATAGAGATGCTAAGATCTGTAACTACTAATATGGGGGCAGAAGTTTCGACATGTCGATTAGAAGCTCGGATTAAAGATCTACAAGTCTCATCGAGATTCCTGTGTTGCAGGCTTCGTGCATCGAAGCCACGTTCAACTTATTCCCTCTATTGCCTAATATGGCGTCCCTGCACACGTAAACTTAGCGCTCTAATATATACTAGCATCGCCGAACGCCTGACGTATACTTGCCAAAGGTCAAACCGTGACATTTGCAAGCATATACACTATCATGATTGGATGATTATAAGAATCATTACACAAGGCAGTTTTGCAAGATTTATTCTTGCTAACCAAATTTCTATACTGATCATACAGAGACTTGAGCAAATCGTTTCACCCGAAGAACTACTACCTTACTTGTGTCCTAGAGAGTATTCGATGACATGTAACCCTTGCTATAGAGAGCTATTTATTCATGACGCAGGTTGTTTCGACAGCCTAGCAAGCACAAGTATGCACGATGCCAATCTTAGGTCTTTTGTAGCTGGAGCTATAAATAGATGCTCTGAGACATGTCATAAGTCGTGCAGATGATGCCTTGTATGCCAACTAGCCATGAAGACAAGGAGACTTCGTCTTTACAGCATTGAGATCCAGGAGTAGGATGTGTATCCTTTGGACCGTTTCAAGAACATGCATGGCCATAATTGGCACGAAATGGCCCGATCTACGACCATGCCGAACTGAATGTCTCTCCTGCAAACATGAGCTATCACATGCAAGAACTCGCACTAGAGTTGAGGATACATGTCAACTTCTGAATCTGACCCTGGATTGTCTGCCGTCCGCACTTGTGTCAGATTACACGACCGACCTGACGTGTCTATCGTTTTTAAGACAGTCCTTGGACTGTTGATCCATGTTCGTTATGATATCGATAGTGCTGTATCCATGCGCCGGCGCATACTGTTCGAGAACAGCGCTCAAGGCATAGGTGGCGTGCCCTTACGCAGCAGGATCTAGAATTGCCTTGGGGCTATTCACTTTTGTTGCTTTCATTTTGGATGTATCTTCTCGACTTAGACTTGCAGCAGCACTTTGTTGTGGATTATGCTGACGCGATTATGGGATAATGGGAAACATATCTTTGCTCCGCGAAAGAAGGGCAGGGTACTTTGCGAATCGCAAAACCCGAGCTCAAACGCTCGCTGATGAGTCAGCCGTGATCCCCGCAGACTGATAGGCTAGAGCAAGCGAAAGTGCCGCATCCTTCATGTTGTTGTAGCAATCGTCGTCCCAATCTCAAGCATTGCGGAGTTAAGTTCAACGACGACTGAATTCCAGTTCTCTCCAAGCACTTTACCCAAACATACTGAATCAGCAAGATGAACAATCAGCAGGCCAATGAGGAAATAGAACTTCAGAATCTCAGCAATGGCATACCGGCGCCTGAGGAGATGACTGGCATGGATTCTTCTGAGCGATATGATCAAGCAAGAACAACGTCAAGCAGCGCATTCAGTCGTTTCCAGCATCGTGTACAGATCGACGTCCCCCTTGAAGCTTGCAGGGATCACCTTGCACTCGAACGTACCTATCTCGCCTACTTCCGCACTGCTTCCGCTCTTGCAATTTTCGGCGTGTCGTTAACGCAACTTTTCCGTCTAAAGGACATTTCAAGAATATCATCTCATGACTCAGAATTATTCGATTATGGCAAGTCTGTGGGAATTGCAATGGAGACAATCGCTGTACTCACGGTTCTTCTTGGGGCGTTCAGGTGGCAAAAGCAACAGCGGAGATTGGGAAAACACAAAATACAAGGTGGTGGTTGGGAGATTTGGATTGTTTTTGGAATGCTTGTCCTGGTGAGTCTCAGGCTTTGTCTTCGCCGATCACGCTCTTCTAACATTTTAAGGCTCTGTCGGCCATATTGTTGATACTAGCGATGCTATGAGTTGCGAAAGCGATCAATTCTCATCTTGGTAATGTTCTTCAATGCAGTGCCGACTAGCGGATCCTTCCAGGCAGTGTCACGTAAAGGTGGACACTTAGTCTTCTCTGTTGTCCTTCCCATTCTTTCGGCTTGCCTTTTCACTTATCCCCTCTCGAATGCTGCTGTATACGGGGTAAACAGCAATCTCGCCGGTAATACTACCGTCATGGTGCCAATACTTACAACAATCCACAACATTATGACCGAGACAACGACACCGTGGCCAGCACCCGGGAGAGAAGACTTGGCAGTTCCTTGGCTATTGTCACTGTCGCGACCGTATAGACACTCAGAAGGAAAGTATATCCTCACCGGCAGCCTTCTAGGATTGGAAGCAGGAAAATCGACCAAGAGGCCCCCAGCTTCTCCAGACTTCGGTGATAGGGTTGAACCAAGCCCAGAACCAAGAGCCAGTCAGTAAGCCGCTCGACGCGCGATTTCAGCACAACAACGACCCATTCTTCGTACGATGGCCACGGTCAAACAACACATGGAGTCGGCCCTCGAGGCGTCATTCGCGATCCAGGTTCCCGAGAACCGGACCTTGATTTGCGCGCATGCAAAAGACATATTCTATCATACAATGTTCGACCGTTGCAGCAGGGAAGAAACAACACATCTTTAATCTCATAGGTATCGGTAACGATTGACGAAACGTGAGTATTGGCTCATTCGGTAGACTCAAGATATGTATGATCGCAGATACCGCTTGTCACGGGTGAACAATGTATACACAGTGGTTTAGTGTGCCAAAACGGGTAACAGGTTCGATAAACAAAGGAAAGAGAAGCTATTAATCTGGGGTCCGCAAGATGCTGTGCGGACGCCAAGACTTGGCGCGTGGGCCGAACCTATCGTTGCGATCCTGCCAATGACAGGGTCGCGCAGCCTGCTATGTTGTTCCCCACGCCTTGGCGGAACAGAACACTCTGCGGAAAGAGCGTACAGAGCAACATGCATACACTCATTATCTATCAAGTACATAGGTAGGCAGAAACTCGGTAGGAGGTCCTACGTTTCATTTAAATAGTCATTCTAACGGTCCCTTTAGTTTATACTATACATTACACTACTTACTTCACTTGCTTAACACTCCTCTTTATAAGTATAAATCCCTATAACTAGTTATTCTACCTAGAATAGTTAGCTATAATAGGACGCTTCGAAGTAAACGACGTCTACTATATCTTAAAGCAGAATTTTATAAGGTAACATTTAGTAAACATATTAGGCTTATAGGCTAATTATTATAATATAGTAGTTAGGGTAGTAGATATAGTAAGAGGTAGTTAGGTAATATAGAAAAGTCGTAATATAAGAGCTTCTAGATTACGATAGTAGTTAACTAACTTAATAAACTATTATGGCTAACTATTTTCTTAGAAGAATAACTAGTTATAGGGTTAGACTTATAAAGAGGAGTATTAAGTAAGTAAGTTGTTATAGCTAACTATTCTTAAGAGAATAACTAGTTACGGGATTTGTACTCGTAAAGAGGAGTGTTAAGCAAGTAAAGCAAGTAGTGTGTTGTGTAGTGTAAACTAAAGGGACTGTTGGAATAACTATTTGAGTTAAACGTAGGACCTCCTACTAAGTTCCTACCTACTTATATACTTACTTAGCTAATAAGTGTATATGCATGTTGCTCTATATGCTCCGTCGCTCTACTTGCTCTGTCGAAATTAGAGGGAGCAAGAGATTAGACAGAGCAGGGTGCATCAGGTAGCCGCCTGCTATAGAGTGCTCTATAGAGAGGACGTGTCTTAGCAGAATCCTTAGAGCAGGATTCCTAAGATGGTAATGATTAACTATGCACGAGCCAGAAGCCGGTACGCTTAACACTAGATCGTAACAATATCCTTATTTAGAATTCTACGACACGTAAGTATAATAGATATATTAGTATGCAAAATTAGGTAAACCTTATATTGTAATATAATAGACGACGATTATTTTACTAGTCTATATATAATCAGCATAGTAGTAAGAAGGTATATAACAAAATTAAGATTTACTATTTCTATCTTCTAATAAACTTAACGATTATTATTATTGAGATAAAATCTATTATAAGCATATAGAGTAGTATTACATACTTCCGAGAGTAAGGCCTCTATAATAAGCATTTTCTAGATTATACTCCTATATAGGAATAGGGGTAGAGCTCTCCTAGATGTTAAGTATATAGTTGGAGATAGTATTATCTAAAGTACTTCTTACGCGAATACTAGTTCTATAGGATCGTAGCTCTTAAAACCTATCCGTAATATATATTAAAGTATAATACTAGATAACGTATATATTCTATAACTAATGACTATATATCTATAATAACGATTTAAAAATCCTCTTTAGAATTAAACTACGTAAACTTCTAGGTCCCTTAGATAGTTTTAAAGTAGCCTTTATTCTCTAAACATATAAGCTATTAGTAAAGTTATACTACCGACTTAGTTTCGAGGTATTCTTTAACTTTAAACTACGTAAGGAAGTATTAGTGTCCTATAAATAAGTTACCGTACTAATATAGTTTTAGATCGTTCTCTAAATCTAAACTAGGTAAGCTATCCCCTTAAGAGATACATTTAGCTTCTACGCTCGAGTAGTGCTTTAACGCTTAAGTAATACTTTATACGTAGTTCTAAATTCTTTTATATATATAGAACGTATAGTGCTGTTACGATCCTGCCAATGACAGGGTCACACAGCCTGCTCTGTTGTTCTCCGCACCTTGGCAAAACAGAGCACTCTGCATAAACACGCCATCTGCTCTGCTCTGCTCCCCTGCTCTGCTCTACAGAGCACGACAGAGCACGCAGCGCAACATGCATATACTCATTATCCATTAGGTATATAGGTAGGCAGGAGCTCGGTAGGAGGTCCTGCGTTCAACTCAAATAGTTATTCCAACAGTCCCTTTGGTTTACACTACACAACACACTACTTGCTTCACTTGCTTGACACTCCTCTTCACGAGTACAAATCCCGTGACTAGTTATTCTATCAAGAATAGTTGGCCATAACAACTTTGAACGCCCTCAGAATGAGTCAATCAAGCAACACCCCGAGAGGTACACCCAGCGAGGTTGGTGGAACCCGCACCACCAGCACTCACCGCGACAAGGACGACACCAAGGTCGCCAAACCCGATCTCTACTATGGAGACCGCCAGGGCCTCGACGATTGGATTACCCAGATGGAAACCTATTTCCAGTTCACCCCTATCGAATCCAACAAGAGAACCTTGTTCGCTACGACCTACCTCCGTGGAAGAGCCCAGCACTGGATGAAACCGATGCTTATGAAGTTCTTGAACGGCGAAGGGGATACCGATGGTATTCTTACTAGCTTCGTCAACTTCAAGAAGGAAATCCGCCGTATCTTTGGCATCTCCAATGAGGATAAAGTTGCTGTACGCCTTATTCAGCATATCCGTCAACACACTTCAGCATCCGATTATGCCGCCAAGTTCCAGGAGTATGCTCAGATTACCGATTGGGATGACTCCGCTCTTATGACCATGTACCGACGTGGTTTGAAGGAGAACGTCAAAGACGAACTCATGAGAGCCGGCATGAAAATCGAAGATCTTGATGACCTCATCCGTGCATCGATCGAAATCGACGACAACCTTTACGAACGTGCTATGGAAAGACGCCATGACGTTGCCTCTCGTGGCAAGTCAGGTTATGTTCCATACCGCAGCAACAACAACTTCAAAGGAAAGAAGTTCAACCGTAACAACAACCAGTACTCCGATCCCTATGGACTTCAGCCAATGGAACTGGATGTTACTGAAGGTCGACGATCGCAGGGCAAGAAGCAGTACAAGGGAAAGAGTTCGATGACTTGCTATGGATGTGGCAAGCAAGGCCACATGGCAAGGGATTGTCATTCGAAGAACAAGGTGCCTCGAAGACAGTTCAACATGACGCAGCGCCGTTCCGAAGAAAAGGAGCTAGAGCGCGATGAGCCACAGGAAACCAAAGACGAGCCAGCCCATAAGACTCTTAGCTGGACAGCTTGCTATGATGACGCATGCCTGATCCATTACGACGCTAAGATGGGAGCTGCATGGTTTCCCTCTGCACCTAAGAAGAAGGGCAGGAGACAGGCTACCCGCGAGATCAATGTCATCACCAGAAAAGATGATCTCGAGGAAGGAGAAGTCGAAAAAGACGACGTCGAGAGCGATCCCGAGGAGGACGACAGCGACAGTGAGGAGTCCGAAGAAGAATCATCCGACGACGACCAACCGGAACATCCATGCGACTTCAGCGACAACATCGAAGTCTTACATGCTTACGTACCTGCATGTTTCGCGATGATGTTTGGCATGATGATGAAGCACGGCGAAGAAGCGTTCCCTGCTATCAATGGTCAGAGATTCTTACACCCTCACAACTTCGACAAAATGCTGGATCAGATCCGCAAAGCATTCTGGAACCACCGACTTGTGGTAGTCAACTATGACTTCAAGGCTTTTGTTGTTGAAAAGCCACCACTCGGTAGTACCTTTGCACCAGCTGGATATATCATTCCCACGGGAGAACGTGTCAACAAAAGTATGCGAGAAGGCATTAACTTGCTCCGATCGCGATACGGTCAAGCTCAGCAACAGCAACGCACGCTGTACGAACGACACCTCCGCGAAGAACACGGACTGGATACACCATCAAAAGGAAAAGAACGAGTTAGATTCGACTCCCCAGTTAGCGATGTTTCGGGAAAAGAGTAGATTCTCGTGGCAAGGGCAGCCAACGAGAATGCAATACGATCCAAGCCCTAGCGTCAACATCATCAACAACAGTGTTTAGAACACCAATTACCGTCAAAGGAAGACGACTGTATGCAATGATAGATTCCGGAGCGAGCGGAAACTTCATATCGACTGCAGCAGTTGCTCGATTTAGGATCGCTACCAAATCGAAAGAACACGGGTACGAATTAATGGCTGTAGACGGCTCAGCCTTACCCGGGGTTACAGAAGAGACTCTACCGATAGAGCTCGTTGTTCAATCGCACCATGGAGACATAATTCTAGATGTTGTGGAAATGGCCAATCACCACATCGTCTTAGGAATGCCTTGGTTGAAACAACGTAATCCAACCATCGACTGGAGGTCGAAAGTGTTGAGATTTCAGGGATGCGACTGCGTGGTCGATCCGCGACCTACGCACCGGCAGCGTTCGGTGGTAGATGAGAGGAAAGGGCAAAATCAGGCCATGACAGCATGTGTTGCAGTCACCTCGACTAAGGCATCAGTGGAGAACCATGATACCGGCTCCGCAGGCACTGACAATGATGGACAGTCGGGCCACGAAGCGAGAGTTTGTGAAGGAAGTCACGCACCTTCTGATATCCCTGGACAATACAGCAAATGGATACGCTTGTTTCAGGAAGAGGCGAACGCAGACGCGTTACCTAGGCATCAGCCGTGGGATCACGAAATACGACTCGAACCAGGGAAGCAACCCACATTTGGACCCATCTATGCGTTATCCGAAAAAGAACTCAAGACGCTTCGAGAATACCTGGACGAGAACCTGGCACGAGGATTTATCCGCAAATCGGAATCTCCTGCAGGTTACCCAATTCTGTTTGCACCGAAGAAAGACGGCAGCTTGAGACTGTGCGTTGATTACCGAAAGTTGAACGATATCACCATTAAGAATCGTTACCCATTGCCGAATATCGAAGAACTACAGGATCGCCTTGCGAAGGCTAAGTGGTTTTCGAAGATTGATCTCAAAGGAGCCTACAACCTCATTCGAATGAAGGAGGGGGAAGAATGGAAGACTGCGTTTCGTACTCGCTACGGACATTACGAGTACTTAGTCATGCCATTTGGACTCACCAACGCCCCGGCTACCTGTCAGATGATGATCAATGACACGCTGAAAGAATACTTGGACAGGACAGTAGTCGCCTACCTAGACGACATCCTGATCTACACAGACGGAGACCTGGAACAGCATATCAAGGACGTACAACAAGTGTTGACCAAGCTTCAAGAACGTGACTTGAAGGCTAACCCGAAGAAGTGTGAATTTCATGTGAAGAACACCGAATTCCTAGGCTTCATCATTGGAGTCGACGGTATCCGGATCGATCCTTCTAAGATCACTTCCATCAAAGAATGGCCAACACCGAAAACAGTCAAAGATGTACAGTCATTCCTTGGACTAGCGAACTATAATCGAAAGTTCATTGCAGGCTACTCCCAGACAGCGTTACCTCTCGTAGAGCTTACGAAGAAAGACACCCCATTCATATGGAAAGAACGGCAACAGAAAGCTTTCGAAGCACTCAAACAGGCTTGCATCGACGGACCTGCTCTGAGAATGTTTGACTCAGGGAAGCCAGTCCATATCGAGACCGATGCATCCGACCGAGCGATTGGAGCATGCCTTACGCAAGACCATGAAGGGAAACGACACCCCGTGGCTTACTACTCGCGTAAGATGACACCAGCAGAACAGAATTACGACATCCATGACAAAGAACTTCTCGCCATAGTCGCAGCCTTACAACACTGGAGAGTTTACGCTGAAGGAGCA
This sequence comes from Dothideomycetes sp. NU200, assembly GCA_027943355.1. Classification (NCBI taxonomy): domain Eukaryota; kingdom Fungi; phylum Ascomycota; class Dothideomycetes; species Dothideomycetes sp. NU200. The sequence goes on along the minus strand of BSCJ01000058.1, from coordinate 3,892 downwards.
CCCTCGCTTACTATCCTTACGGATCATAAGAACCTCTTGACCTTTACAACTACCAAAGTTCTTAACCGTAGGCAAGTACGATGGTCAGAACTCCTCGGACAATACAAATTCAAGATCCAGTACACCCCAGGCAAGGACAACGGCAGAGCGGACGCGCTTAGCAGAAGAATTGACTACATGGAAGGCAAGGAAGCAATACAGCACAGCATCCTACAAACGAATCGAGATGGAATCCTCAGCGCACGAGTACAAGAGTTCAACACTGTGTTGCGAATCATGAGAGATGACCAAGAGGAGTTTCCCATCTCACACGACAGATACCAAGTACCTGAACGACATCAGGAACAGTGCATTAGAGACCACCACGATGATCCAACACATGGACACCCTGGCATCACGAGAACAATGGAAATCATACGACGCAACTTTGACTTTCCTCGAATGAAAGAGAAGGTTACTGCATATGTTCGGAAATGCCGTGACTGTCAGATGAACAAGTCATCTCGACATGCGAAGTATGGAGAGATCCAATTCCGGGATCCGCCATCACAGCCATGGGACGAAGTCACGATGGACTTCATTACTGGGTTACAAGGATCGAGATCGCTGGACGACCGAACCTGCGACCAAAAGTATGATTCAATACTAGTGATGGTCGACAGACTGACGAAGTATACACACTTCATTCCCTGCATGAAATCGATCACTGCAGAGGAGCTAGCACATTTGGTACTGGACAGATTGATACGATATCACGGAATACCGAAGTCGTTTATTACGGACCGCGATAAATTGTTTACGTCAAATTACTGGAAGACACTCGTGTCTACGATGGGTATCAAACATAAGCTATCAACAGCTTACCATCCACAGACCGACGGACAGACGGAAAGAGCGAACCAGACGCTCGAGGCTTACCTGCGACATTACGTGAACTACGCTCAGGATAATTGGGTTAACTACTTACCTATGGCACAACTGGCACTCAATCAACAAATCTCTGCTACAACAGGGGTTACGCCATTCTTTGCTAATTTTGGAAAACATCCCAATCTATTTATGGAGCCTGGATCACAGCATCCAAACGCAGACAAGGCCATGACAACTAGCGGTGAGCTGAAGAAGTTACATGAGCAACTACGACAGAAGATACTATCATCCCAGGACGGTTTGCGACAAAACAGAAAGAAATCAAAACCGGATCCTCAGCTAAAAGTGGGAGATAAAGTATACTTGCTCACGAAGAACTTGAGATCTCAACGGACGACAAGAAAACTGGACCACGTCAAAGTCGGACCATTTTTGATTTCAGAAGTCAGAGGACCAGTCAACTACAAACTCCAACTCCCTGACGATGCGAAAGTACACCCTGTGTTCCATATATCGTTATTGGAACCAGCCGACCCAGAAACTCCGTTGCAGACGACATTCCATTTCCAGACCGAGGAAGACGACGAATTTGAGGTCGAACAAATACTGGGAAAACAAGGTCAGCGATACCTTGTGAAATGGAAAGGATACCCACATTCAGAAAACACTTGGGAACCAAAAGAACACCTTACGAACTGCCAGACGGCGCTACAACGGTTCCGTCATGCGACGAGAAGTCGACGGCATCGTTCATAAACGCCATAGCATTCCACACGGCAGGCGACAAACCAACTGTGGCATCAGCGGCAGGACAGTCACCATCACTGTCTACATCAACGTCGTTGGCGGCCAGGTCGTGCTGCATATGCAACATGCGTGTTTTGTTGCGATCCTCAGCCTGTGTCTTAATCTTCTTATTTCTCACATATTTCGCCATCGCGACGGACATCTCTTCCATGGCTTCTTCCATCTTTCGGTTGCAGTCGGCGATAGTGGTGTCAAGAGCGGCGAACGACATGTTGGTGCACTTGCGACCCAGACGGGTGTACTCGGAACATTTGAAGCCAGGCATCGAGATACAAAGACGGTTGTGTTGAAAGCAGCGGTCACAAGCAATTTCGGAAGGAGTTCCTCTAGCAGAAATACGTAAAGAGAGAGCAAGACGGTCTTTAGAGTTGGAAGAAGACATCTTTGGCCGACGGGAAGGTTACGGGACCGTTCGAGCTTATGAACAGACAGTCATTACGAAATGAGGGGTCGACGAGGTCGTCGACCAATAAGGAGGGGAGATAGTGTTACGATCCACTATTGGACGGGAGCTCCTCACCCGCCAAGACAGTGAGCAGGATGGCTGTGTGCCGATCCTCACCCACTTGGCAAGTGAGCCAGCAAACCACGCCGACAGGGTGACCCTGACAGCTCGCCGCCTTGGCAAGTGAGCTGCAAAGGAGATCCTCACTCCCTCGGTACTACGAAAACTTCTCGAATTTTGATTGAAATATCCAATTATTATTATACTACGAGCTGGAGCAGTGTCTCCTGGTGATTTCCTCGAATTTCCAGCGAAGTGCCACGGTGCGGGGTCGAGATGCCAGCTCCGAGAGGCCGAGGAGGGACGAGAGGCGGAGGTATAGCAGGTGAAGGGAGGTTCGATTTGCTGTCGCAGGGTAGCGTGGAGGGTCAAGGGGAGGAGGATCAGGTCATGAGAGACAGAGAACGCGCAGAAAAGAGAAAAAGAGAAGGAAGACAGGGTGAAGCTAAAGAAAGTCCTCCAAGACGCGACCCGCGATTCAACAACGACTCCGACTCTGCATCAGCAGAGGCAACACCTAGAAAGAAGCCATCGCCTATAGCGATAAGGATGATTACTAGGAGTTCAGAGAAAGATGTAAGCCCTAGAACTAAAAAGGACAACCGTCAAGCCAAAGGTAGCCCTGCATCAGCCAACAAAGGTAGCGACACACCGAGGGAGATCACAATAAACGACATTATGCAGCACTTGATAGACACTCAAAGAAAAGCACAAGAGAAGGAAGACAGATACAGAGAAGAAATCAGGCAACTACAAACGACTGTCATAATCCTAGTCCTGGACATCAAGAGTCTACAGGAGGCAGCCCCAAATTAGGGTTCCCTCCAGTCGTCCTCTTTACAGACAGGAACAACGGAATCATATGCAAGCGTAGCAGCACAAGGGGTGCAACTATCAAGTCAAGAGGCGGTGAGAACACCATATAGATCACCTAAAACATCAGTATCCTTCGACTTCTCGGATTAATCAAGCCCTCCGAAATCGCCACCAATATCGATAGGAACCTCGATCAGAAGCGCAATGAAAAAGACGAAAAACACACAAGAAGCAGACATGGTGCTAGATATAAAAAATCTCGACGCAGAGGGACACACTGGAGTGAATCTCACGACAAGGACTAGACACCGGATCCTAGCAGCAATCAGATCTAACGAAGGACTGGATAAGGTCGTTCTAAACCAGTTCATGATCCGACACACAAACAAGGATGTTCACTTAGCATACTTCAAGATCGACAAGGAAGCAGAAAAAATAGCAAGAGCCCACGCAGACGAATGGATTGATATGTTTCTCAAGGGAGCAAGACTCATAGAATCCACCTGGTACCCAATCAAGGTGGACTTCGTCATGAAAAGGGAAGCCACAGATCCGGAGACGGGAGCAATCAGCCAAGAGACCCGAGAGGCCTTCTCAGAAGAAAACGCAGTCGAAGTTAAGCTGATGAGATGGCTGGGCAGACCAAAGGAGCACACCTCCTATGCATCTGCAGTAGCCAAACTAGCAACGAAAGAGCAGGTGGAGAAATTGCTTCAGCGACAGACAGATGGAGAAGAAGTGTACTTGTTCGGTTGCATGGTCAAAGTCTCACCTTTCCACGACAACAGAGGACCAAGATCTTGCTACAACTGCCATCAGTTTGGACACACACAGAAAGACTGCAAGAACACTACCAGGTGCTCATGGTGTGCACAAGAAGGACACAACAGTTGC
>BSCJ01000057.1:0-14955 GCA_027943355.1 Dothideomycetes sp. NU200 | reverse complement strand
TATATAATAATATTTTAATTTAAAAAAAAATTATAATTAAAAATAAAAAGTAAATTAAAAAAGAATAATATATTACTTTTATAATATTTTATTAGAATTTAATTATTTATAATTATTAAATAAAAACTTAAAGAATAACGCTATTAATTTATATTAAGATTAATATAGTAATTACGTTTAATATAAAGAAAGTTAAATAAAAGCTTAAAGTTATAAGAATTTAAATTAAAGTTTAAATTAAATAAATTTAGTAATGATTTTTTATAATATTAAGTATTATAATTAAAGTTATTAATTTTCTTATAAGTTATAATTAAGATTATGTTTCTTTTATATAATATAATATTTCAAAACTATTAAGATTAAACTTAGTAGAAAGCACATATAAGTGGATGTATAATCAGTTAACTAAGTAGGTAGTGAAAGGCGGGATAACCCGTTATAAGGAGAGGGGACTTATTGTCATAAGATACCTGATAAGGGTCTTTAGGGAAAACAAGGTTTTTAAATCTTGAATCACTGATTGGCAACAATAATAGAAAGTACTTGTAAAGACATACAGTGAATTAATTACTTGACACGATTGATCTGTTCTAATGACCATGCTCTTCTTTGCTATTTTCTGATAGATGATATCGTGGTCCTGGATACCTCCCTGCCCTTATGTGCTTCGGCTTCTGCTTTCCCATTCTGAGCAGATGTGACGTTCGACGTCTAGGGACGCTTCTTGGGACTCATTCAGAACGATCGGCACAGTTACTGTTACTACGGCTTTACAGCCTTCGCCGTCACGGCGGCCGTAGGCGGGATCGTTAAGGTACCATATCTATACACGCTTGGAAGGCTGTGAAATCATCATGATATCGACGAACATTCATAATTGAGAACCACTACCTAATTCATCTTTCTCAAATCGTACAATGCGAACGCAATCGCACACTGTGCAGCCCAAGTGCTGAGGATGATTTCCATGTTCCATGCAAACGAAGACCGCTTTCCTGTACGTATACTACTTCTAGGCTTACTTCCAGTGGCTACCCCCCGATTGAATAAGACGATCGATTTGCACGCGAGAAGAGGTAAAGGGATCGAAAAAACTGACTTGGGCCCCACAAAGAATCGCAGGGTTTGCTCTCGGTATTGTCAAGCCATGTCTTGAGGTGATCGTCATGCACAGCTCCAAAGTCACCGCATTCTGCTTCGGTTTGCCACGATGCTCTTCATCGAAGGTATGATCGCCGACGAGCGAGGAAGCATGAGCTGTGCGCAAGTTTCAGACTGCGTTTTCCGGAAATGGGCAATCTGAGGCTGTTTGCAGCAAATGGTCCAAACGCCCTTCAGCTTGATCAGAACTCCCTAGCCTGGTCTCTGCCATGCAAATTCGGGACCTCGAGACAGCAAGCAAGGACATTCATCCACTAGCACGCTGCGTTCAACCCCTCGTTTTCGCTGATCGCTTTTGTCGGGGGTTTGTTGAAACTATGAGGTGTCGGTGTGTTTTGTACTGAGACCTGTACCACGCATATACTCGAAGTTCATTTGACGTGATGCAAATCACCGGTTTGTCAGGTCCCCTGACTGGGACCGTAATCAAGCGCTGTCAAGAAGTCTGTTGTAAGATTGATAAGGGTATATCTCCCATATCCCTCTTTGCCAGCTTTCCATCTCATAACAGTCTACGTAAATCAGTTCAGCCAAATTCCAAAAGGTGAGTTGATTTGACCTTTCTACTTGGCAGGTATCAATTCCGGCCGTCAGACAGACTGAACTGAGCAGATTTAGCAGATCCATTCTCATCGTCAGGATCATGGATCCAGCCTCTAGCAAGGTAAGAAAATCCCACGGTGGACAGATCAGCCCTGGAGATATGAAAATAGATATATTGACTCAAACACATAGCAATCTACACCCTCATCGAAGAACACTTCGGTGTCCTCATCCTCCGGTACGGAGCTCTTTTCAAATTTGCACCCAGCTTTCAGAGTCCAGCGATATGTCTCGCTCAGCGAAGACCTGTGTTCGCGCATCCATACCGCAAAGAATGATCTAGTGTGTAACATGGGCTCTCTTCATGTCACGAATCAGGAGATATTCGCAAAGGACATGAGTAGTGTTTTGGGATCAGCATTGGCAATGCTCGAGCAATTTGCCAGTTCAGCTGCAAAGATCAAGGAGGAGGACATGCGTCGCCATTCCAGTCAGACGGACAAGAAGACCTAGGATCATCGGAGGAAGCAAAGCGACATTGTGATAGGTCGAATCATCCTAGAAGATAAGAAGCATAGCACTTATCACACTGGCGCTAGGAAGAAAGGCAGCAATTGGCAGCATGGCTAGGAAAGTTCCGTACGCGAAGGTATTTCTATATAAAGTGAAATTGGTCTTTCCACTCCATTACTGTACCTTGTGTTAAACAACTCTAGAGACCCTGGTTCATATCCATTACATGGTCGCTGACCTGTGTCTTCAAGGTCCTGATTATCTCCACGTTGGATGATGTGACGAAGGTTAAGCTAGAATCACACTTATGGTTGCAAATTCTAGACGGAGCATTGATGTCGACATCATATCCAGCACGATTCTTAGGTCGACCACCATTGGAACTTGAGTTGGCTTTGATGAGAAGAAGACTCATGCTTGTATGCCCTCCACCTTCTTCCCCATAGTCAGTCATTCCTATGCTGTTTCTCGCTTTACCTGAGGTGGTCATCACGCAAGTAGCATAGTTGTGGTTTCGAGTGCCTACTCGTCCATAGTCTCTGCTTAGATACTTGTTCGTCTAATGAATGTTTCTTCATCTCTTGGGCGGAGCGTGGTCTTGAATGGCTGAATAAAGTTAGGTTTATTCCTTTTGTTTATTGGATGTGATATTCACTGCGGAAGACCTCCGCAAAGCACAGACATGATACCACAAACATGCCGGAACAATAAATGATTGTGCGCATACCTAGACATCAAACTCCAATTCTCCTACATCATAACACATCACTATGTATTCAACGATCGAACAGTGGCGTTTAGAAACGTCTCTTACGTGCGAGTCACCATCAGCCCTTAGCTCCCACAGCTCAGAAGATATCGTGCTGGGCACGAGTAGGCGCAAAAGGACGAAGATCGAAGACGGAGCGCCGCGCTATCCTACCTCGTCAACAACCAGCATTCAGGTTCGCAAGCGACAAAGACGAACAACAGATCAAGTACAACCAGATATGGCCCAAACAGACAAGCCAGAGCCATCTCAAAAGCGTAAGTCTGCCAGTGTTATTAGTGGTGACAGGGTTTCCGGATCTTTGACGTCGTCGACCTACGACATCCTGGCCCCTCCATCACCGAGTAAGCGGACCCGTGTCTCGAGTCCCACAAAGGCTGGCCTGCTGTCTACACTTCCAAACAGCATTGTTCAGGTTTCGTTCAAAGATCCATCCTTCCGAAAAACCGCTCCTGAAGAACTCCAGGAATTATGGAAACACTTACGAGCTATTGCATCTGGGTCTGAAGTGATTCCATGTTCTCTACGCAGTCAACTCTCTGCATATAACCATGACGAGCTCCACCTTGATGATTGGGACCTCTATGGCGATAAGTCATATTACAACGACGCTGACGACACGCATAAGCGCAGTCGTCTTGGTGCATCGCCAATGCTCAAAGCCGTGCGCAATGTCATTGCCGAAGTAGATCTCTGTTCCTGCTGTAACGATTATGAAGCAGGCTGGAATTCGGCCGTACATCACTATGTACTCAACCTTGCTAAACAAGAATCATCGTGCCGAGAAACGATTGATGTGAAGAACATCACCATGGCAAAGATCGCGCCTCCCAATCTTCTCCGTACTACTCAAGGAGAGGTTCCAATTCAGGGCAAAATGGTTGATTTTGCAATTATTCTTAGTGGAGATGACAAGCTTGGTCGTGCTCTAACCAACCTACCTTTGCCTCCGAACTCCGGCATACGCTCTCTAAACCCAACCCAACTGTCTACTATACTTGACAAACCTATTGCCGTCAGCATTGAGACTAAACAAGAGGGCGAGAGTCTTCACGAAGGCAAAATTCAACTATCTGTTTGGGCCGCTGCCCACCTCAACCACCTAGATGCCATGCGAGAATCAACACTTCCATCTCCTGCGCAAGGTCTTCTCAGATTTCATCCTATGTTGCTTGTCCAAGGCCCAGACTGGTATTTCTTGGCAGCTACACGCGATGATACCGGGCGTACGCGTATCTGGAATGATTTCAAGATCGGCGACGTCAAATCATACCTCGGCGTCTTCAAAATCATTACTGCGCTGCAGTTTCTTATGGATTGGGCCGACAAAGAATATCGACCTTGGTTTATGGAGCATGTTCTTGGCAGTAGCTCATGATTCTATGTCTTGTTCGTACATTGCCTATCCACGTCATCGACTCTTGATTGATTGTGCTTTGCCGCACACTTAATCAATCATGCATGACTTGCTGGTATCGATGTATCGCGTTTACAAAGGGTTACAATACGGCAGACATGTGCCGCGAAGTCTGGTTTTGAAAGTGGCATGAGGATCTCCCAGATTGGACTTGGCCGTCTTGTCACAAGGGTGGTTTCATTGGATTTACTCTAAAGCATATGTAGAGGCTCACATCAAGCACTGCGGCCCATCTTGTGCTTCTTCCGTAATTGGTATGAACGAGTCATTCCTGCCTGTTCTGCACTCAGTGTTTTCCCTATAGCCGTATTCTAAGTGTTACTGGTTATGGAAACCTGCCAGTTTCATGTCTTAGGCGTGCAAGTCTTGTGCCTAGAGTCTTCCTTTCCATCACATATTTCCTGTCGTCCATGAAAAATTTGTGACCCTCGGACGGCATGATCAACTGTGTTTTCGATTTATCATTCAATATCCCACCCATGCTTCAGATTCATTTGTAACGTTTCCTCCTTGGGACAGCTATTTCATCAGACCATCCTCCTCCATTAGAACAGATCAGTAGTGTGCAATTTCTTGATACCACCGAGTAGAGTGGACAGAAATGACACAAGACTGCTTCGCGATCAGATTGCAAGTCGAGAAGAATAGACCTTCAAGTGTCAAATACTCGTCGCAGCGAGGAGTGCCATAAAGACCATTCATGCACATAGCTTTGCAAGCGGCTCGCTCAAGATGGTCCGCCACTCGACAAGTCCTTCTTAACGCAAGGCAGGCTTCGCACGCAGTGTGCGATCATAGCAGATCCCTGAGCGCAGATTTCATCACGTTGCTGCCAATTTTCCAATCGCAAGATGTACTTCTGAGCTGAATAATTGGAGACCACTTTGGAAGAAAGTCCACCATCTGCGGTAGTGCGAATCACATCTTTCAGTCCACGAAGCAACTGAGACTGTTTCAATGAGATGCTGCTCTTGTCTTGGACCAGGTAGTGCTCTCGGCGCATCGAATTGAGGAGCTCCATGTTCGTTTCCACCACGTATTCATGGAGCGGACCGAGACTGGTTGCCATGTGGTTCGCATGGCGCTCAAGGTCTGGTATGCAATTCAAGCGAGGATTATGTTGCAGGCCAAGAAGAATTTCCTCGCCTTTAAGCAAGAGCATCGTTCCTGCATCAAGAGATCTTGTAGCGAGGCAATCTCTTACCATGTTTAGTGCAACACGTTCATCTCGTGAAATCCTAGATTGCTTGGAAACAGCAAGCACCAGTTCAGGAAGAGGATTGACAATGTTTTGCAACCTTCTACAGAGATTACACGGCACTAGTGGATCGGACAACAATCGCGCGATCTCGAGTTGCTGCTTCGGAGCCTGACAAGCATTCTGGTTCGTAATCTGATATGCTTCAGATTCAGCATGCGACATGAACTGATATGTTACCTATATTCTGGTTCAGTGCAAGATTTCACATGTGAGCATTCTACGCACAATTTTATACGCACATAGGCGGCCTTCGATGTATGCGGGATAGATCGTGCCACTGAAGCCTTCACCAGAGGTTGGTGCAAGTGGATTGCTAGTTGCTCGTCAAATCCCAGATCCGATTGCCCTTGACCTGACTGAAAGTGCGCAAAGACGATACACTCTTTGTCTTGTGCATTTACAACTGAAGTTCGATCCGCCATGGCTGCAGAGAAGTGTTAGCCTACAGCCTGGTAGGTAGAGACGTATGGCAGAGGTGATACCGATTGCTCGTAAGATGTAAAGTAGGTAAGGTATGATTCGTCGAATTACCTTGCATCTAACTGGACGCTAACCTGGTGTTTGATGGTGAGAATTGGTTTGGGCCGGACCGGCGGGCCAGTTTGTGTTAGCGCTGTGCATTAAGGCTTCGCTTACAGTTGCAAACAGTAAGGTAGATTATGCTTTTGTAAGTCCTCGCCGAGCACTAGGTACGATTCTATGTGCTTAAGCGCTGCTTATTGCGGGAAAGAGAGTGGTTCTTTAGAGCGAGTATGCTCGTTCTCTTGCCCCCTTGTACACCTGGGACGCCTCCTTTGCTGCGACCTTTGTAAGTTAAACACAATGTGGTTTGTGTCCTTTCAAGCAAAGCAAGTTGTCTAAATAACTAGATTCATGATAGACGTAAATCCTTTTTTCCTCGCAAACATCAAATCTCAGCTGCACATATAGAAAGCAATTGTATCATAGGTTTCCGGTATGTCTATGGAAGATGTCCTTCCTAGCAGGACACACCTACGACTCCTTCGTGATATCACGCGTTTCACTCACTCTATACGACAAATTCACATACAATCTTCATCTCACCGCCTACCATGGCTCCGAGAACTCTGCGAGAGTTATTGTTTTTACCAAACCCTGTTCTCGAAGTCACTTCTGATAATCAATACGACAACTCGTCGAAGACCAATCAGGACCAGAGTAGCCTAGATGATATCGATCTATGGAGCTCGATAGAATCTGACCTGGAATCTGTCTTTGGCAAGATCCTCAACGCAAGCATTAGGGGTATCGAATTGCCCTCAACACTCCCTCCCGAGCTATGTATGATCCGTGATGAAAGGGCATTTGAGCTGGTTTTGAGTCGCCATAACAACGTTATTGTGAACGAGGCTCTGCGACTCGCGTGTGAAATGCTGGACATTCCCAGGATAACTTGGCTAACCGGATCGGCGGCTCCAAACACAGGTATCTTTCCAGACTGGGCAGTGGTCCATGGCGACCGAAGTCAACCGCGAGATCACACCATCAATGTCATACCAGGCGACTCCAAGATCGATCTGAGGTCTGGAGCTAACTTTCTAATCCGGAGTGGTGATGATTTCAAACTGGACGATAGGTCACGGAGTTGGCTGCGTCAGGTCCACAGTTATGCCATGAAGCATGAAAGCAGAAGATATTGTTACATCATTACTGACCAGGAGTTGATGCTTATGCGCATCTGAAAGGAGCCCTCGAGCTCTACCTCTTTAGCTTCAAGTCGTGATAATCGTCAGACCAGACAGGCGCATTCATCAGTCCCGCTGGAAACACAGCCCGAGTCCTCTCCTTTGGTCAACTTGGACCAAGACAGTTCATTTGAGTTCAGCCAGAATTCCATTCCCGATGAGCTTACAACACCGCCCGATGTTGCGTTTATCCCTTGGTCTGGGAATATGTCCACGATCGCCGGAACGCCCACAAGCGGCTTTGACCGTCAACATGGCTCTCTTCTATGCTATGTTGATGTCTGGGATCAGTTGGAGATCAGAATGAGCGGTATGAGAGTCTATGTTCGGAGCACTCACTGATGAAAGAACACCAAAGTGGAGCGCCGGAATCACTTTGAGGGGTTCCCTACCCGCATTTGCAACGACGCAATTATGCTTTGCGGGGTCTTTCTCTTCTTTCGATGATATTGCAGCCGAATGCCAGGTATCGTGTAACGACAGCCTCACCAGATCCTTTCGATGTTCCTTGGATTCAGACCAGTGATGGAACTCCTGAGTCAGTAGGTCGGCTTGGTTGTTGTTTGATTGGCTACTCTCGTGCTTGATTCAAGAGGGCATAGATCATGGAAGGGACATTATGCAAAGGGTGCTTTGGAGGCCATAGCATTTGCTATTTTGCAGTATATGGGATGACAGATGACTACATCCTGGGATTCTGAGGAGGGGTCGAGAGGAGGACACTGCTCAACCAGAAGAGAACATTGAATCTTCATTCTTTTCGAAGTTGACAACAACTCATGGCTACTTCTCTTGTTCTGCCAAGGTTTGATAATCAAAGAAAGAAGTCCAGAGAAAGTTGAACGACCAATTCATTGAGTTTCATCAACACCAAGACCAATTGCGACCGTCTGTGGTCGCATTACGCAATGACTTGCTCTCGGGCTCAGTTCAACATGCGCGTAAGACTGCCGTTCTTCAAAAATTGCATCTTTGATGGATACAAGCCATTGAGTCGGGATTTGGCATCGCCCTTCAAGACGACGCACTACATCTCATACTTTGTGCACACTTTTCCCCTGCCACTTGAAGTCATGACAATGAAATCAGTAGATCAATGCTGCCGAGAAGACCAGTGTCATCATGCGATATGGGCGTTGCTGTAGCACTTTCGGTCACAGGACATCTAGTCTCAATGTATCACAACATAAGAGAACTTGAATCATCGATGTTGCGACGGAGAGCACACGGACCAGCAGTGCTCGATGATTGTTGCAGACTGCTGACAGTTCAAGACTCGACGTTGGCCACGCGCTGCTCCAAGAGAAGCAATTTTCTCTCAAGATGACCAAATGTCTCGACCAGGCTACGATGTTGGTCTTCGAGGAGAGCGATCCGATCGTTCTTCTGCACATGTTCCTGCTTCGACTGTTGATCCAAAAACACAAGACGCTCCAATACCACAAGAGGCTCCAATGGAGGATCGGCTGCGGTCACTTCTTCCTCCTCCATCCGCGTTTTGTGACATGCATCGGACTTGGGGACTTCTCTCTAGGCTGGCTGGGCCGCGGCTGGCTGGGCGGCAGCTGTTTTCCCCTTTTCGTTGCAGCCAGTCCCATCCTCATTGTCTGCCTTCACGGCCTTGGAATAGCCAGGAAGCCCAGACATGGTGTGGCCCGGAAGATTGGTTGGTAGAGTGAGCGTGCGACGGTGACTAGCAAAAGCTGAATCAGAATGGAAAGGTACATGAGGGCGGGTTGGTGTTTCCATCATCGACGTCACTGTATGAAGCGACACAGATCAGTGGCCTGAATGCAAGACTCGACACAGGCGCATCTCAGGGAGCATGGACGATCATACTCGTCGTGGGTGAGAGCACTCTTTCACGGATCCTGGGGGAGTAGAAGTAGCCCTCAGGAGGCCAAGGTTCCGGCGAAGGGGACGGCGAGGATGATGTCTCCTTTTGTTGCTTGCATCGCGATTCGTACGTCTTTGCATTCAAGCCTAGCATCTTTTCAAGGCTGAGTCGGATCGCACGGCGAGGACTGTCTGAAGGACTGATCACTGGCGGAGTACCACGCGACCGAGCGGCTGCTATCGGGGTTTAGCAGTCGATTGTATTCGGAACAAGTGTGAGCGATATGTGTGTGATGAGGATAATCGACGACATACATGGTAAGTACAGCCCGCGCGGACAACAGAAGCAGCTACCACCGGAAGGTTGTTCAACGGACCGGGAAGCGGTGGAGGATATCCTCACTACCTTATGTATCACATCTTCCACTTTCGCTGTTTATGGTCATCAGATCAAACAGGAGTTGTTTAAGAAGAGAGCTGTAGAGAAGCTCCAACAAATCAAGGCAGAGAATCAACCCAGCCCCACTCGGTCCGCCTTTTCCACCACTTACACCACCCCAACAGCCGCTGTCAAAATCTCTCCGAAGCGTCTGAATTGCAACAATATTGGAGATAATGAGGTGACTTAACGTGCCGAGAGCCGGCCGACCAGACGTTGGAACAAAATTAGAAGTACAGCCCGAACTTGTGACGCGCCTAGAGAATGATCCGGCGATGGTGCACGATAAGATATCGGATGAAAGGAAGCGCCGAGTCAGGATCGTGCTAAGGTGTTGCTGCGGAGGAACCCTGTCCAATGATGATTTAGATTGATACGGGTAGTAAGCAGATATTTGATGTCATACACGCATGGAAGGATGGGTTTTTTGACCGAAAATTTACGATATGGTCAGTTAGGTACAGAGAGCTGTAGATATTGTCATAGATAGGGTTAGGGATATAGGTGAGGCAAAAAGCTGTCTCAGTACAATGAGACCTATTGTGTGTCAACTTTCTCATTTCGAAAGACCAATGCAAGGTGTTGGAGAAAAAGTCGGGTTCAATTGTAGATGAACGATCCGACTCAAGCATCTTTGTTATTTTTGACTAGACTTCACTTTTGCTCCTAGCAACAGGTTGCTGGCCAATGTTGCTATACTGTGTCTATGCATGTAGGATCAATTGCCCGCTATGGAAGAGGATGCGCCCACCCGTCTACTTCTTGTCTTGCCTCATGCTGCCTTCCATCGCTTCTACCTGTGCTTGCTCAGTGAGCAATGTGGACAGCCCTATCTACGTAATCTTCTTCTGGTTTCCTACCGTGACAGAATCCACACACTAGGTAGGATCAAGCAATGACTTGGAAGGACTGCCCGTCGTTGTCCCTCTCCAAGGTGCGTTTCCTCTTCATCGTGCACGTGGTCTAGGCTGACTATGTGTCATTAGAGGCATCCAGCCAATCTTGTCTCTCTCTCGGCGCAGGCATACGACTGTGGTCTCACTTTCACTTCCCACTCGCGCGGTGGTCTGCACCTGGATTGAGAGCAGCATCTGGACCGTTACATGTGCCGCGGCATCGCTCACCTGTGGCGGGCTTGCCCAGCAAATGTAAAAGTATCGCAGGGAGACGCGTAGCAAGAGGGAGGAGATGTGAGCGAAGGCGAGGACATAGCAGATGGACTGCAGTCGAGCGTCCCGGAGGTGCCATGTAACGTGTAGTTGTTAATGCTGGCGGATAGCTTGCTTGATGCAGCAGTGGCAACAGCGGACATGTCGGTGGGAGTAAGGGAGATGCGATTCAGGACAGTTGTGGTTAGGGTGAAGTCGAGAGTGTGCGTGACAGAGCAGATCTCACTGTCTGCGAGTGGAAGGGGTCGCTCCCTTGCTTGGAGTGGCGATGGTCAGTCCATGGGAGGAGGTAGTTGACCAGAGTGGTATTGGCATCAACGCCAGTGTGTGCGAGAAAGTGGAAGCTAGTGCATGATCAGATCCGTCATACAGATCGAGAAGGAGGCGTGGATGCATATAAGATAAAACCAGAGATTGGGCCGAGGCGCATAGTATGTACCACAGTGAGTGTAATCTAGGTGGCTACACTAGCCTATCAACTCGACATTATTGTTCCCCCCACTACAAACCCTCGAGCGCAGTCAGACAATTCAAGACAAGGCGGTAATGATGGTGATTGCATGATGCAATAAAACATATCAAGTGGAAGTGTTTCAGTTTGTCACGAAGCGGGTAGGGCCGAGCCGAATTACTCCTAGGGCTAAGCTCCGCCCAAGCATGCGCGCCGCTCACGATTCATGGTACCTTACCCACCTTTGATAGCAATAGCTTACAAGCTTACACGGCATAGTACCGGTATTCAGGGTATGCCACGTAGGATGTCGGCGCATTCACACGTGTGCCATGTTTTCTTCCCACCAAGACAAGTCTCACAAACAACTCAGCTTTACTACCTACTTGATCTTCGTAAGGTGTCTACTTATAGTAGGTACGTCAGGTGCTGCAAAAGCCAAAATTAAAAGCGACGAGTATCAATTGGCTGCTGTTGACATACGTGTTTGCATCACCCTACGCGGGGCATACGCATTTCTTGTTGTTTATCTTTAGGACTCGAAAACCCTTTCCTTGTTAGCAGCGCATTCTGATGCAGTTGATTGTTGGGGACTTGGCAAAATTCCACGATATTGCACATGCTGATTCTCTCCACTAATCTCATTTTCTTAGCTATTAGCCTTGCACGTGCTCTGAACTGGACCTGGTCCTCTATATCATATCCCTTCACTTTTGTTACCTGTTTTTCAGGTCGCTGTCATCCGCCAGACTTGTCTGCTTCTGAGAGCAAATCTCTTGCCTTGGACACAATTGAGAGATATAGATTCACCGCATTGTACGGTGATGTTGTCAACGGGGTAGCACGGTGTTGAGGTAGTAGGCCGGAACAAATCCGCAAGCCCAGGAGTGCTTGCGGCCTGCTTCATACATATACGCCTTTACTTCCATTCTTTTTGGATGTCCAATCATACTTAATAGCGTGCTTGTAAGTCTTCTATCTTTTGATACAATATCGAGGTCAACTTTTTTCAGTTAGATGCATTTCCAATAAGGACTATGAATTGGCAACAAGGACAATAGGGACAACGACAACAGCTATAGCGAAAACAACGACTTCGATTACGATGATGATTTCGGCGCCCAGCCTCGTCAGTGTATCTCACTGCCCAACCATACTCGACCATATCACTTTTCCCCAGATGAAAACATGATCTAGGTAAATTTTGTTCCCATGCCATTGCTCAGCTCTGAGCAATAGCGCTTCCTAGGCTTCTGATCAACCATCTTGAAAGACGTGGGCGCGGAGCTCGCGGTAAGCTTCTATCTTTTTTACGCTCGTTATAAATCCAAGGGTTTGAACCTCCAGAATAAAATCACGTGAAGCACCTATCGAAATTTCCTGACACTGACCAAACATGTGAAATGCAATGTCACCTACCCCAGCTCGGCTAGACACCTTCAGCTCGGCGCTAAACTTGAGTCACTTTCAGGTGACGACTCTATTAATAACAACATGGCAGTAGGCAAGTCCAAGCCGAAATATCCTAACAGTGTGTGACTATATCTCATGCAAATTCATCGGAGACAGGGTTCCTGCACTCGAGCTGTCTTGAAACTCCGCGTATGGCTAGCAGATCGCAAATTGTTCATGGTCCGGAAGAAATGGTACTCGACTCTGTCGAGATTTACTTGCAATGTAGGCTACGGTTGAATACCAATTAGAATGGTACCTCTGAGTCGTTTTACAGATAGGCTCGACCAAATGGTCCCTCCTATATTCTAAGAAACGTTGGCAGAGTTAGTAAATATAATAAGAAATGCGAACAAGACAGTCTCACCATTCTTGGCCGCCATCGTCGTTCAATCTTGTTCTGCCATGCACGCTACCCTTGAAGCTAATGCCGCCGAGTACAGCCTACTTTATCTAAAGAGCATATCTCTCAAGATATGTAATTATCGATATCGCTTCGGTATACCTGTCCATTAAGCCGCGGTCTGACTTCCTGTAGGTAGTTCCTCAGCTTCAGCTCCTCAGCTAGCCTCCGGTAGCTCCAGATTCCGAATCCCAACCGCCGTAATACGGTCTAGCGGGCCTTTATCAGCGGAGAACGTAACGATCTGTTGGATGGAAGATGAAAGAATTAAAAACCATCTGATCCGCCACTAACCACGGTCTTGCTGTTCTCGAGTATTTGTCCCTAGGCGCCCTCGACTGAGCCTGTTCCGGACGCGGGTAATGGGACGTCTGCTAAGGCCCTCCACGACATAATGCTGTCATGAGCAGTTACTTTATCTGCCTAAAACTTCTTGAAACTCGTAGCAGCTTTAGTAATCTCATCGGCAAGTTAGTATGGTCTTCTTTGTTCGGGAGAAGCCGCTCTCGGCTGAGGTAAAAGTATGCCTCGAGCGAAATTGCGGGCGACGTTATTGAGTTCGTTGAAGTTACGCATACGTAACATAGCGCGGATGAAACGTTGTTGTTCGAACTAGTCAAATGGTAATAATCTGGCAATCGAGTACGGTATGCCAATTAGGTGGCCATACGCAAGATGCCCACGGAAGTGCCTATCTCCTAGGCGCTCGAAAGATAGAGCACGTAGCTCATCAAGCTTCATGTGTATAATTATGTCGCAGATAGAAGAAATCTAGGAGAATGTGCGGATAATGTCTAAGATGGCTATGACAGATGTTGTGGAGTTGAAGGTTTTATTTGCTCGCTTATAAAGTATAGAGAAATCGCTTTTAATTTGCAACTAACTTAGTCTTTACAGTAGGACGAGTATATAGGCACGGAGCTTAATAATAACCTCGTTCTATAACGTTTCGCGCAATGTATTCGACTACTTCTATAGCATAGACATGGAAAATCATATTAAACTATAGAGAGCTACGACAAAGACTATTAAGCAACTTTAAGTTTATAAGATCTTTTATAATATAGAGTGGAAATAATATAGGAAATTCTTTAATTAGTATTATAATTAAGTTTTTAGAGAATGATATTTAGATTATTATTAGTTTTAGATTATACGTATTAGTAAAGACGTAATATTAAGTAGTATTTTTTAGATTAACAATACTTATATAACATTAAAGAACAAGTTAATATTAAATTAAAGTCGCTACTTTTTATTATATAATAATAACTAGTATATAAATAATAAATAAATTCTAAAATATATTAGTAATTATATTATATAAAATATTAAACTAATCTTATTTATACGATAAATTAAAACTATAATATATATTTTTACTATTTTATTATTTTTAGTTTATAATTATTATTATAATAATAAACTCGAGTTTTATAGTTACTAGTATAAATAAAGTATTTTATATATAGTAATATTTATATTACTTTACGAATATAAAGACTCTAATTCTTAATAATTATATTACTTTATTAATTTTACATTTTTTATAACTAATGTTTTATAATTATTAATAAATAACTTAAAAAATATATACGATAATAATAATATTAAATTTATAAGTCTTATTTGTATATACTTTACGTAGCGATTTTACGAAGATTTAATATTCTAATATTTATATTTTTATATATAATAAATTATAATTATATTAATTAAGATAATAATATATAAATATAATAAAGTAATACGAATTATATTATAATTATTATATTTTAGAAATTAAATATCTTTAAAATAAAATAATAAAATATTTTCGAAATATTAATTAT
>BSCJ01000056.1:0-15053 GCA_027943355.1 Dothideomycetes sp. NU200 | reverse complement strand
TAATAGTGGATCGTAACAATATAGAAGCATATTAAAATGTTGCTAACCTAAATAATATATAAGCATTACCTATTTCCTTAGAACTTCCTAACCCATATATATAAGCCTTCTTAGTAAGCTATATTACTACCCCCCCCCCCCCTCTCCCCCCCTACACTTCTAAATTCCATGACTCCTAGGTATATAGACTGCTAAAACTAATTATAATACACTTAAACCAATATCACACCTCACTCTAACATCCTATGATTAAATCAAAACAAGCAAACTCATTTCTACACTTTCCCGTACCAAATTCTACCACCAAAACAACAATACACGAAATGCATGCTTCCCCGCGTAATATGCCCAATGAATCCGACTCAGCGATTTCTTAGGTGTCGATGCTCCGATTTGCATGTGTGCTTATAGGTAAAAGAGGCATTCGCGCAATCAGTTGTTCTGTTATCCTCTTGCTTAGAGTATCTCGAAGAATCACTCGTACACCAAGCACTAAGCTCATTCCTGCCTTTGTGACAATGTGACACACACGGGAGGTACTATGGCTTGGCCGAGGCCAGATCATCGTTGGCACGACGCAAACATTGCGCGACCAATCAGCTTGCAAAGGCGACTGTTCGGGATACTTCTCACTAGCGCCACTGTAGCAGAATACGGATCCATCGGAGCTGAAGCAAACCGCTCAATGACATCTTCGCGCCGAGCCGCCGGCTCTTCCGCGTTCGTAGCTAAGAATTCATATCCCTACAAATGTCGATTCCTCTGCAGGAGCCGCGACTCGGGGTCTCCGAATTCTCGAAGCACAAAGCCACCAAGGCGCGCAGGGGTGTGTGAATTTCTCCACAGCAGGTTCGACCAATAGGTGAAACATCGGATGCTATCTCACCAATCGGACTTACTTGACGATCTCTGGAGGAGTTCAAAGACTTGAGCGCGGTATGAGCGTCAATCACCATGGCCTCTGCTCTCGATCAAGTACCGTCTTGGAAAATCGTTTGACTCAACCAGCAACCATATCACAATCACGTCACGACAGATTAACGTGACAGAGTCGTATGACGATCAATGGTTATGACATCGGTGTGCCTTACGGATAACTGCGCACGCATAGCAACCAAGGATGTCTCGCTGGTATTTCGTATCTTCGTACCACTCACATTTCCGGTGAATCAGTCTTGAAAGGAAAAGGACACAAGGACAACAAGGTTGGAAGCTTGCTTCCTCTGATGCTTGCATTTGCAACAGGCCACGTCGATTTCACTGCTTGAATGGTGGTTCAATGCTGAACAAAATTCACAAGCATTGTTGAGATAATGTTCTGAATAGACCTGTATCAACGATCGTGTAGGTAGTCGTGATCAAGTAAATAGACTCAATTTGACTGTATAAACATGCGCAGTCACACGTAGCTTCTCGATTGGTCGGTCAATATTTGACCTCTTCGTCGATTTCCTTCTCATGATTGAACATCTGTCGCCTCATGACCGAATCCTTGTCTTCCTTTAACTCGACACCCCCATTTTCAGAAAAGTGATACGATCGCCACTCTACATTATTCCAATACGGACCTAAAGATATCTTGAGTATGCATCCTTCCTCGTATGGCTGTTGGAGAGACTCACCTTTCTGATTGCCGAGCTCGTCGACATCTCCTGTGAGATAGTGCCAGAACGCTCCGTGGCCCACAATTGCCAAATCTTTCTCTGGCCTCTGTTTGAGCCACTCTCGTAGGTCTCTAGCTCGCTCTCTGACGGCTTCATAAGTGAACGCGTAAATCCCGGTCTTTGAGTTCCACCCTTCCTCGACCATGGAGGCGTTGATGACGGCTCCAAATTCCTTCACTAGTGCCTCTGGTGAGCTTCCTGTATCCGACGGTACATCCGTTATCTCCTGCGCCAGAGGTAGAAGAAGGAGGGGTCCAACTTCCTCCAATTGAGATTTGAAGCAGTACGTTGCCGTTTGGATGGCACGACGCATGGGAGATGCGCAAATCAAGTCCAGATGGACGTAATCAGGGAAACTCGAACGGAACTGTCGACAATTCTTGACGCCGTTGTCAGTCAGACTCGGATCATGGATGAGCTCGTTTTTGGACGTCGGCTCGAGCTGATGATGGCCTTCAGCATGTCGAACAAGATGAATGCGGGGAGCCATGATAGTTGTAACAGTACTGGAGGAAAGATGAGTTGAGTCGCTTCTGAACGTCGCGCGGTTGCGAGCTGCTTTTATTTTAGAAATGTGGAAACCAAGTTGTTAAAGTTCGGAGCTCACATAAGATATCGATATAGATTGCTGGCGTAACATGTGGGAGGCACGGAGAATCAACTTACGGATACAGGCCCGGCAATCACGGAACGATCTATCCTTTTGTGGGTGCTTAAGAGCCGAGTTGTGCCGCAATCTGCCATTCGTCATGTCTTGACGTTCTGATCACAGCAAGAGCTGCACTTCGGCTGAAACGGTACCTTTAACAGTATTGTGCTCCTCGAAGCCATCATGATCACGAACACTGCGACCCATCGATCACCGTCACATATACTGCAGCTTCGCTGTGCGGACTCTAAGTACGATAGAGCAGTCGATTGGCTAGCCAGGAGACCAAACTTGCCTATTTAGTGAGCAGGCAAAGGCATAAGTGGTCACAATGATGCACATCAACGGTACAGAATTGGGATTGATTAATGGAACATGCTTCTCTGAGGGTTTCTCAAGGGAATTAATTTGTCGAGACCTCGATACTGTATACAGATTTCTGTTGTATTTATGTATAACCTTATACTGGTACTCTATGCCAAGCTGTGGCTAGATTACCTTTGAAGTTATATGTTGCAGGGAACGATTCTGGCTGACAATTATACGAATCGTCGATAGCTTTAACCACCACACACTTGGCAAGATCATGCTTACTAAAAGCAATTTCCCATCGTTTCCAAGACCAAGATTTGCTCCCTTTGCATTCGTCTTTGATTAGACGTGCTTGTTGCCAAGTGCGGCCGTTGTCAGGACTAACATCGACCCGAATGATACCTCTGCCGCCCCCTGACATGGCATAACCAGCAACCCTTACGATATCCTCCTCGAGACCATAGACTTGAGCAAGTCTCAAATTAGCTAGGCGATCCTTGGCGATGGTTGAAATGGATGTTATAGCAGACTGCACAGGAGTCTCCTGGATGCTTGAAGCTCGGTCCCAATCGACATCACTACGTTGATTGGGACCGAAGCATTTGTAATCTCGTCTCTGCCACTGAGACCAAGATTCATCTTCCGAGACGGTAATCTTTTGTAACCACTTGACACTGCGAGCGGCAACATGACCAGGGCATAAGAGACGGAGTGGATATCCATGATCGGGCATCAGTGGCTGGCCGTTCATCTCGAAGACAAGCAAGACATCGCCGTATCTGTCCAAAGCCTTGATCGCAGGCACCGAGGCACCATAGGCTTCAGCCCCCGTGAACTGAATGTGTTTGACGTCTTCTGGCAGCTCGTCCACCTGAAGTCCGGCGTCTCGAAGCACATCGCGCAGCCTGACCCCCGTCCACTCAGTATTACTGATGGCTCCAACATCCCATTGTAGGCCACTTGTCGCTTGCGCTTCAGCAGACATGTGAGCTCGACGGTTGCCAGAGCATTGCAATGTAGCCGTGATAGTGTGATGTTGGAAGTTGTTGCGTAGATCACGCACGGAGTATTCTTTTTCGGTCCCATCGTTCAATTCGATAGTCAGGCGATGACTCTCAGCGTCTTGCAATGGAGGTACCCAGAGATGGTTGCGAACGTAGTGTTGATCGCTGGGTGTGATGAACGTTTCTAGCTGGTCCTTGGGAGTCTCTGCATTACAGGGTCGCGAAGATCGAACGATCAGTGCGTCAGATCTCTCCGGGTCCTTCTTGAAAGGATCATCGACTTCATCATTGGGTGCTTTGCCTTCGACAAGATCCCTTGGATCTATTTCACCAATCAGGTACTGCTCAAGGATATCGTGCACCTCTTGCTTCTTGTGAATCGTGAATATGTTCCAGTACGGTTCGATGTTGCCTCCGACTGCTCTAAGGATTACCTCGCCACCAGGATGATTTGGGACCCAGTCTGTGATGTCGTAAACACTGGTGCCATAGTACACCCAGTAAGAATCTGCAGTCGAATTGTGTCGATGTATTTCATCGAGTCTGTATAGCCTTCGTGAAGGTTCAGACTCTGCTACAGCCACCCTTTGGGATGAGACCATGTAGACTAATGCAGTGGTACTTCCAATGGCCACACTAGACGCAATCAACACTGGCATTGGTTGCGCGCGCATACGGAGGGATGAGGTTGCCTTTGTATGGAGTTGCTGCCAGTGCGATGTGCTCGGCCGGGTACGTAAGGGCTTGCGAGTCACATCTCTAAACGTATTGCACGCGTATCGGAACGCATTTCTCAGGTTGGGCATTCTGCGATCCAACAAACGCAGAGGCACGGTAGTGGTCGGGCAAAGTTTGTTCTGTATTTTTTTTAAAAAAAAAAAAGCAAAAAATACAGATACGTGTAGAAGGAAAGACGAAGGTCTTACATTTTGTATGACTGAGGGGAAGAAGCATTCCCGGTATGGAACGTCGGCGACCTGGTCCAGTTCGGCGATGTTATGCTGATCAGCCTCCAAAAGCCAGATCAGCAGGGTACCCCTTCGCCAAGATCAGAATGAACGCGGAGCCGCATTGACCGACAATGGAGTCTCGGAAACTGCGGGCGCATCTTAGCCCTTGGAAAATCGTTCCCGGAAAGTCCGGACAATGACGATGCTGCTCCACAATGTTTTCTGATTGGCATTAAATTGGCAAGACAGACGACCGGGAAAGCATCGCATCCAATTTTCCTGATCAATCATGAGTATCACCTCCGTCACTGCAACACAAAGGCTGGATTCACGCGGCAATCCAACTATTCAAACTCGCATCGTCACGTCAGCCGGAACCTTTTCGTCTTTGGTCCCATCTGGAGCCTCCAAAGGCGACTACGAAGCCGTCGAACTACGAGATGGCGACGAACAAATGTACCATGGACAATCTGTCCTCAAAGCCGTTCGCAATGTCAATGAAATCCTCGGTCCTGCTATCTGTAAAGCTGGATTCAGCACCACGACGGATCTCAGGAAGATTGACGAACTCATGAGAAATCTTGACGGCACAGACGACAAGAGTAACCTCGGAGCCAATGCTATACTCAGTATCAGCATGGCCGTGGCAAGGTCAGGAGCAGCCGCTAAGAACATTCCACTGTACGAATTTATCGCCAATGAAGCAGCATTGCCGACTGATAACTTTGTGCTTCCTGTCCCCTTCTGCAATGTTCTCAACGGCGGAGATCATTCCGGTAACCTGATGGCCTTCCAAGAGTTCATGATTGCGCCTGTTGGAGCATCTTCGACGACCGAAGCTGTTCAATTTGCGGCCGAGACTTACGCCTCACTCAAGCGCGTCATCGGCACAAAGTCAGGGAAGTCGGCTATCGGGATCGGAGATGAAGGCGGTTTCGCTCCTCCTATCTACCATCCACATGAGGCTCTCGATCTTTTGACCGAAGCCATAGAGTGCGCCGGTCATACTGGCAAGATCTTCATTGGCATCGATCCTGCCTCACAATCATTTTTTGAGGAAGGTCGCTACAATATCGGTTACAAGACCGAGACCCCTGAAAGATTGCAGCCATCGGAACTGGCACAGTTATACCGATCCCTGCTAAGTTCTTATCCCATTGTACTACTCGAGGATCCATTCGGGCAGGATGACTGGGAATCCTTTTCTAAATTTAACAAGGATTGTACGATCGAGCTGGTTGGCGATGACCTCCTTGCGACTAACATCAAGCGAATCAAGATGGCCAAGGAAAAGCGCGCTTGTAACAGTTTGCTTCTCAAGATCAATCAGATTGGTACCATCTCAGAAGCTATCGATGCGTAAGTGAGCCTCTCCTCACGATCAAATGGTGACTGATATGTCCGGACAGAGCCAAACAGGCTTACGCCGACGACTGGTCTGTTTTTGTTTCTCATCGCTCCGGTGAAACTACCGACGATTTCATCGCAGACTTGACAGTGGGTCTCCGCACGGGCCACCTGAAGTCTGGCGCTCCGTGTCGCGGAGAACGTGTTGCTAAGTACAACAGACTGATGGATATTGAAGATGAGCTCCGCGGACACCAAAAATCGTTTGTCTATGCCGGAGTCAACTTCCGCCAGGCTGTAAAACTATGATCTCCGGCCCAGTGTCAGCTCAATGCCTGATTGTGATTTTGGACTGTTCTTCATACCTCCATCGATAGATAAAGCATTATTAGATACAACTCAAAACTATGGCTTCAAAGATTGCCAGTCATCGTTACTCTCCGATAATTGATTCTTCACACTGCCAGACAGTGCTACTGAAAGCTATTGCCATCGCTATACCCAAAAACCAGGGTGGCTTATTACGTGCCTGAGTCGGCGAAGTTCTAGTAATGTAGTGATGATCCCGATAAGATCATCGCCGACATCACCATCCTCCCGAAAGTCCATATATCATGTCCCCAATGCTTCGGGCAATTAAGCCTTCTCTCAATGATGCACCAGAATGTTCCACTCTCAAAGCCTCTGCAATAACACATTGCGGAAACTTCAGCTTCATTCGACAGTGCCTTTGAAGCAAATGATTCCAAATCGACCTCATGCAAGGTTGACTGGTGCTTTCAAAGGCTCTCGCCGACTGTCAATGCATCACCTCATCTGCGGCACCCGTGATCATACGTTTCAACCGAATCCCGCTCTATCCTCCGGAAGAACGAGCTCCATCATCCCATGTCACATACCTGTCATCGTCCATACTGAGATTGCGACCCCTACCGTCACGATCGATAGAGCTCATGATGCAAACACGGGAAGCTGGCAGTATGTTGTTGCTGATCCTTTCTCAAAGATTGGCGTTATTATCGATCCGATTCTAGACTTTGACGAGAACATGTGCACTATTGGCACCAATACAGCCGACCGTCTGCTGTCTCTAGTGCGGACGAAGGGTTATCTCATATCGCGCATCCTCGAAACACACACTCACACAGATCACTTCAGCGCTTCTTCGTACATCCAGACCATCCTGGAGCGAGACCATTGCTATAGGCCGTTGACCTGTATCGGTAAGCGAGCTCGTCAAGTCCGACAGATGATCAGCCAAAGATATAGTGTTCCGGCCAACATGGTCGAATGTACATTCGATGAGCTTCTTGATGACGATGGAAGCTTTACCTTTGGCTGTCTTCGTGCTGATGTCGTCCACCTCCCCGGCCATACATCAGACCACGTAGGATTTGTGATAGAAGGTACTTTGTGGCCCTTCCAGACTCAAATGCTGTATCTGCTAAGGTTTATTGATGCTCATTTCAGACAATGTATTCTGCGGCGATGTCTTCGGTTCTGGTCTGGCGATGCCGTTCTGTGACTACCCAAGTGGCAACGCCAAAGAGCTCTACTATTCTACATGTAGGCTCCTTGACTTGCCAAGTCATTATAGACTCTGGCGCGGACATGATCATACCACACCCTCACACCAATGTCCGATTCCGTATCTAAGCGTGGAGGAGCAAAAACAGTGCCACTACCATGTTCACCAAAGTGTTCCTGAGCAAGTCCCCTAGGGCGGAGACGAACTTCGCAAAAGGAAACTGTTGCAGATTCCTGTGAGCGATCAACGGGCGTGGCGGGACGTCTGAGCATGCCGCACCTGAGTCAACAAGCCTCGTTCGTTAGGCTCGCCACTTCCAAGCAGAACATTCAATCACAAGAGGTACTCATACTATTGCAGGACGGCGTCCCACGCAAAGCTTCTGGACTGGCTTCCAAATTTGCCTCTGGGTGTACATCCATTACTGAGTCAATGTCCGGAGTACGCGACCTTTTGATCGGCGAAAACCATGAGTCTGTGAAATTCCTTGTTATCTTCCTTGCGAAACCAGTTTCATGTATGTCTCAAGATATGCAGCTATGGTCATATGGACTTCTTGGGGGCCTTGTTTATCTTGAGGATTTTGTAGTGTGGCAATCGCTTGTCCGAAAGTCAGAGAACTCTGCCAACCTATTTGCTCGCTTGCGCGTCTGCCGCAACTTCTGTGTCCCTGTTTGAGCTCATGTGACGGGATGACTACAGGTATTGTTAGGTCACCAGAGCGACTGAAGACGACATAGATATGATCCCGTGCATGACAACACAAGCGATTGGAATGTAGAAGCTACAGACGTGTTTGGTGTCACGCGTTGCAAGCAGTGGGTTTTATGACGTGGCTATGAGACCGGACACCGGTATCTTCTTGGCAGTCATGCGTATAACCCCGGACGGGACGAAGGACGCCGACAAATCATGAACGCCGAACTTGTACGCCTGGGAGCCCGTAGATTTATTGCCTTGTCCGAAGTCTGGACAGATAGCTTTTTCGACAATTTCACAACAATGTCCTCATCGCTGTCGCGCTCATCCAAGCTTCGAAATCTCTTCATGTCTTCTTACCGAGGTTCAACTAAGTCTGCCTTAAGGCAGCGCCTGTACCATCCCAAAACAGCGACTGTGGAGCCGCTCATACACAATTTCTATGAGCCAGTGACGGGAACTTGGCAATACATCGTTGAAGATGAACATACGAAGCAGTCCATGATCATTGATCCAGTCCTAGATTACGACTCGGCTACCAACAAGATCTCGACGCATTCTGCACGCTCAATTTTATCATTGGTCGAGCAACGTTCTTTGAATGTCCAACGCCTTCTAGAGACCCACGTCCACGCCGACCACCTGACAGCCTCGCACTATCTAAAGATGAAGTTGTCGGCTTCGCAGTCCACTTCTCCGGCTGTATGTATAGGAGCCGACATTACCGAGATCCAAAGAGATTTGGCGCCAAGATACAAAATCACCCAATCAGAATTAGACGAATCCTTTGACGAGACATATAGCGAAGGGGACGAATTTGACGTGGGGTCTTTGCACGTCTCCGTCATAGAGCTCGCTGGTCATACGCCCAACCACGTCGGCTACGTCATTGGCAGCAATGTCTTTGTCGGAGACTCCATCTTCAACCCTGACTTGGGGTCTGCTAGAGTCGATTTTCCAAAAGGTTCTGCTTCGGCGCTCTGGTCTTCGATGCAGTTTTTACTCTCTTTACCTGGACATTTCAAGCTTTATACTGGCCATGACTATCCACCAGCGGATCGCGAGCACGCCGGTGAGAAGGGTCAACCAAGGCCCTACGCTACTGTCGACGAACACAAACAAAGCAACAAGCATGCCAAGTCTGGTACCGTAGAGAACGAGTTCGTGCGTTGGAGAACCAACAGAGACCACAAGCTTAAAGCTCCAAAGCTCCTGCACCAATCCTTGCAGGTCAATCTGCTTGGCGGACGATTCCCGACTGCGAATGGTCAGCGCAATGGTCTCTTGACCGTGCCTGTAGAACTTCCCGAAGACTTTGAAAACACTGTCCATGGGTCAAAGTCGAGTTTGTAGTAGTCATGATAGGGCAATATTAGTTCCGTATCACAGATCTGTGCACAATGCAGAAGTCTTGTGCCTGTGTTGAGAATATGAGGACGGGAATCTCACGACCAACTGGATGGGAGTGCACATCATTGCTACCTGTAACTTCAACGAAGAACCACAGCATATAGAGCGTGTGTTTCAGTCCACAGCTAAGGAGAAACAATGCCTAGATATGACTATTTACAAACATTTTCGACAGACAACTAGCATCTTAACCAGGCTGGTAGTGATGCCACTGAGCCGGATCGACGACAGCGATATCCTTGGGCGCAAAGTTACCCCACCGAAGAAGCTGGTAACTGGGACTCAGTCCGGCAGCACCGGCTCCGATTACTACGACTCTGTGGTTTCGTGCAAGCGACGCGGGCTGTGATGTAGCATAAGTACGTAGAGCAGCCTGGTTCGAAATCGTGACACCGCATGCAAGAGCGCGCGAAGAAGTGCCTAGAATGGTCATGTCGATTGATCAGGCGACGAGAAGAGTCCACGAAAGAATCATCGAGTGTGCCGATTGAGCCCACGCACTGGCTACTATTATGCCAACCGTATTTCAGTCGCGGGCGTAGGACCGGGCACTGATGGCGAACATGGGCCTCTTCCGGGCCATGCCCAGCGCAGAGGTCGCCGATGAATGGCACATCCCCGCAGATATGCCCGTCAACAAACCCGACGCGCGACCTAAAGTCCCCGGCACGTCTTAGTGCAATCTGGCTTCCGTCCGAGCACGAGTCTGCGTCAAAAGTAAAAGATAGCTCACTGTACCTTTTTCCAAACACTTTCTTGTTCAATCATTTGACGGTCCTTCTGCAGTCGTCTCGCCATGAATGCGCATGTCACCGACCGCCCCAGCACCCATGTCCGCAAAAGTTCGACTTTTTGGGCACAAGACATCGACATAAACTCCCATTGGGTCGAATTGCAGCTATTCATCCTTGCCCTCGGAACTGGGATTCAGGATGCCGTCGTCTATCCTCAGTTTGGCTGCTTCGTGTCTAACCAGACCGGCAATACGGTCGTCTTCGCCGTAGGCGCCCTATCTCGCCGAGGAGCACATCCGATCGTGTCGTCAGTCTCGTTGCCCGCAACCGCAACCTCACTCGGTCTTTTCATCGCTAGTCTTTTTATTACAGGACAGCTCGCGAACTTTCTGGACGTGGTTCAGCGCAGATGGTGGCTCTTCTCTACTAGCTTGTTTCAATGTGCTGTGATAGCCATCGCCGCTGCCCTCTTGTATCGGCTTCCAGGTGCGTCCCACGCTTCAAACGGCCTAAGTCTGCTCGTCATCTCTCTGTTGGCCTTTTCTTCTGGGGCCCAAGTCGGCATGGTGCGCGCCCTGAAGATCACCGATATCACTACTGCCATGGCCACTGCCGCATGGATTGACATCCTCATTGATCCAAAATGTTTTGCTCCGCTTACTCAAAACAGAGGACGTAACCGACGGGTAGGCTTTCTACTGAGTCTCGTGGTGGGAAGTTTCATCGGTGCAGCTGCACACGCCGAGCTAGGGCCTGGGTTTGCCGTCATCCTAAGCCTTCTCACCCGATTGCTAGCAACTGGCACATGTCTAGTGCTCCCAACAAGGAGCATATCTAGCGAAGCAAATTAGATTGAACATACTGATAGCCTTATAAGTGCGAATTAAATTAGACCTCTAAGTGTAGACTATGCTTGTCGAACATACCCATTGACTTCAATGCTCATGATCGTCGTGCCAGGTAGAACGAACTCGAAGTTCGACTGATACAGATTCGTCGGTGGACTTAGTCTAGTCTCACGCAGTCCGGCGGAGTGTCCATGGAAATAGGTATAAGTTCCCATCGGTAATTCATAGAGTGACTAATCCAAGTGGTGAGTCTCATCAAGTCGCCGAACTGAACAACTTGGTCGATGGTCAACATGTGTAAAAAAAGTTTGGTAGTCGCTATTGAACGTTGATACCGGAAGGGGAATTACACAATCATGTGCCGAACATGCTCTATTGACAACAAATCAATGCTGAACGAGCGATGGGTAAGTCCTAACATCTGGTCCAATTCAGCTACTTGCTCGGTGACTCGAACCAGAACGCCGATTCAATCGTGTCCAAGATGCCCGAAGCACGCCTTATAAGCCATCTTTAGGTCGGCCCTCAATTCTTCTGGTACTACACGCAAGATGTTACAAAGCATGCCTCCAACCACAACTGATGAATCTGGATCAAATGACCACACCTTGTGTGATCTTGAAAAGAGCTCCAGCCACGACTACATGACCAACAGTGACGTAGATGAATTGAGGTGGACCAACATATCTGTGGCAGTCACAGATAAGAACACGAAGCAACCGAAATTGCTTCTGAGAAGCGTTTCTGGTGATCTTAAGGCTGGTGAGTGTCATTCAAGCCGTACAACGACCATTCGATTGACGTGAAATCAAGGTCAAATCATGGCTCTCATGGGTCCCTCTGGGTCTGGCAAGACTACTTTGTTGAATGTGCTTGCGGGACGCCAGGCGACCGCCAAGTGCAAGACCGAGGGTGATATATTGGTCGATCGTGCGGCTATTCTAAGAAAGACCTTCCAGAAGCTGTCTTCCTTTGTGGAGCAGGAACACTCCTTGATCGGATCTCTCACGGTTGCAGAGACGCTCGATTTTGCGGCTCGATTGGCATTGCCAAGGTTTGTTCAACAGCGTGTGCCACTATGGTGTCCCTCAGTTGCTGATATCTTATCAGTACAATCACCAGCCGAGATCGCAAGGACCGAGTCTTAACTCTATTGGACAGCTTCGGTCTTTCTGGTCAACGAGATGCTTTCATTGGCTCACCTATCCAGAAAGGCATCAGCGGCGGACAAAAACGTCGAGTAAGTGTCGCCAGTCAACTTATCACCGCGCCGAAGATTCTTTTTCTGGACGAACCTACCAGTGATCTGGATTCGCTAGCGAGTTTTGAAGTAGTTCAGTTCCTCAAAACCTATGCTCGCAAGCATAATGTAAGTCTAGTTCATTCTACAGGTCTGCGACCAGAATCTCACGTAATCTACAGTTGATCGTCATTGCTAGTATCCATCAGCCTTCTACGTCCACATTCGAATTGTTTGACAAGGTTCTTCTTTTGTCACAGGGCAAGGTTTGCTATGCCGCGTCGGTGCCGGGCATCAACCCTTATTTCGAGAATCTAGGTCTTCCTATTCCTGTCATGAAGAATCCAGCGGAACACCTGCTCGAGATAACCAACATAGACTTCTGGAAGGACAAGCAGGCTGGAGCACGGTTACTCGCTCGAATTCAGCAAGCTTGGATTGATCCCAGCGTATCTACCACACCTGAGCCATCTTCGGCAATACAAGCCCATTCTGGTTCTTTTGAATCCGATCATCGGGGTCCAGGAGTGGCCGAAGTTCTCCGAATTCCCGTGACTTTACTCCACCGGCTACTCCTCAAGAGTTACCGGGATATTGTTACATACTGGATCAGGTTGGTCATGTACCTGGGATTGGCGATCATAATGGGCACAGTCTGGCTACGTCTTAAAGGCACGCAAGATGGCATTCAACCTTTTATCAACGCAATTGTTAGTCACACCGAAGACTCTGTTTCAATCATCTATCTGACAGTAGTAGTTCTTCGGCTCAGCCTTCATGTCTTTCATGGCCGTTGCGTACGTCCCGGCGTTCCTCGAAGATTATGGTACATTTGCCAAGGAGCGAGCCAATGGTCTCTACGGCCCGACGGCTTTCACGATTGCCAATTTTTTGATTGGATTACCCTTTTATATAAGCAATCAACGTATGGCATCCAGTTCCTGACTCAAGATATCTGACATCCTAGGTCGACAGTCATCATCGCATTGACATTTTCTCTGATAACTTACTGGCTCATCGACTTTAGATCCGGCGGGACGGCATTCATCACATATGTGATGTGGCTGTTCCTTGGCCTGGTCGCGGCCGAATCGCTGGTCACACTGGTCTCCCTGCTTTCTCCTAATTTTATCGTGGCCTTAGCTCTAGTCGCTTTTGCTAATGGACTATGGATGTGCGTGAACGGATTTTTGGTGCCTACTAAGAGCCTCAACGTCTTCTGGGGATATGTTTTCCATTATATCGACTATCAGGTACGTTTGATGCATCGCATGAATTATGTTCATGACTTTCTGACATTTCTTAGGCATACGTATTCCGCGGAATGCTCGTGAACGAGTTTTCTCGTAGGAATTATACCTGTGCATCATCTTTGACTTCGCAAAGCGGGTGCTCTTGTTCATATACAAGTGAGCTAGCCGATCACTGCTTGATTGACGGCAAAGCAGTACTTTCGTATTATGATTATTCGTCTGGGCAGTTGGGCGAAACAGTCGGTCATATGCTTGCCATTATTGCTGTTTACAGACTGCTTGGATGGGTGGTGCTTTACCTGAGGGAATGAGGTTTGATTTGTATCAAAACAGTGTTGGTTGTCTTCGTTTTTCAGGTAATCTTTGAATATCTGAAACAAATTCAATCGCAGGCACAATCTAGTCTCAAAAGCAACAGGCGCTATTGCTGTAAAATAATTTGATATTTATCGCATGGCCTCCTCAGCGCAAGGAGCTAGGGAGCCGACTGTTGCTGGCCAGCGTGTCGGTGACCGGCATCTATTTTGTCAGATGGATTTGAAAACATGTTTGGAAGATCGTCGATGAGAACACGTCGCATTCCGTTCTGTTTCTGCAACTGGTTACTCTGTACGAAGCTTTTGATCTGAGAATGTGCCTTCTGTACGTTTCGGCAAATTCAAAATCGATTCTACCGTGTGGACTGCTAGAATCTGTGCTGGGCCTGGCAGCAATAAAATCAAAGGCGACGCTTCCCCAATGCACCCAAGCCGTCGCATTCCGATGTTCTACATGATTGGGCAATGCTACGATTGGTACGATTGCGCCTCAATCCGCTTGTGCTGCCTTTGGCGGATACTCCTGGCCAGCAACAGTAACCTTTGGCCCACAGGAACATCTGTCCCCAGAAGGGATTGGATTCATGACGACAGGAATGTGCTGGAATTGCGTCAACGATCACGACCTTACCATGTTTTGGACCAATTCCTACAGTTCCGCATCCCCACCACGACTTTTTACCTATTAAGACATTAGCATATAAAGATAAATGGACTCTGTTTGCGATCCTGACCACAATCCGTGCAAGTCGCCTTTTGGCACATTATAGAGTGTTGGATTGATAATGATAATTTGTGGGAAATTCGAGAAGTGCCGTCGGATAATAGTGGCGCAGACTTGCAGTAGAGAATGTGGTGAACCCCGCCTTCTTAAGTAACTTATTCTTGCGCGCTCGGACTGCCCAATTCCAACTAGACCCGGGGAAGCTACGACGCTAGCACGGATCTGTCTTTACATGTTCGCCGACTTTATTGGTGACCTAGACAAAGGAGAATCCTAAAAGAATCAGCTAAACTTAGTCCCATTTTATATGCATATATATCTCTTAGACTATACTATAAATTACAT
The DNA here is from genome assembly GCA_027943355.1 of Dothideomycetes sp. NU200. Taxonomy (NCBI): domain Eukaryota; kingdom Fungi; phylum Ascomycota; class Dothideomycetes; species Dothideomycetes sp. NU200. The sequence goes on along the minus strand of BSCJ01000056.1, from coordinate 29 downwards.
GAGCCACTAGCTGTTACGATCCACTATTG
>BSCJ01000055.1:0-27065 GCA_027943355.1 Dothideomycetes sp. NU200 | reverse complement strand
TAACCCTAACCCTAACCCTAACCCTAACCCTAACCCTAACCCTAACCCTAACCCTAACCCTAACCCTAACCCTAAATTTTAATTCTAAATTCTAAACTTTAAGAAATTATAATTTATATTTTTATAATATTAAATTTATTTAATTAAGTAATTTTATATAATATATATATCATATATATTAAATTATTATTTTTTTATAATTTAAAATTTAATATTTTTTATATATTTAAATATTAATTAATATAAATTTTATAATAATAAATTTTAATATATTATATTATTTTATTATTTAAAATATTATAAAAAGTCTAGAATTTTATTTTAATAAAATTAAAAAGTAAAAAGAATATAAAAACTTAAAATCTCTAATAAGATTTTAAGTAATTACGTTTTTAAATCTCGAGTAATCACGTCGTTAGATCGAGTTCGGCTTGCGAGCCGTTACGATACACATATCCCACCGCCAATACATGTTCTTACCATCGACTTCTTTTAAGCTCTGTAGCGTTAAGTCTTGGACTTCTTCACTCGTCATCCCAAAACCTGGGTCGGCCTGAGCCAGATACACCAGCGCCGTCGATACTGCTCTGTGCATAGTCAAGCTCGCTTCCTGTCGCATTTCGGGGACACGGTCGGAACTCGGACGGTGCATGTCGCAGTCGGTGAAACCAGCCGACATTATGCGCTGGACGAAGAGCTCCATGTCCTCTGCCATGAAGCGACCGACTCGTTGGTAGCCGCCCACACAAGTGTTCAGGAGCGTCTGTGAGTGTCGTGTTGAAGCTGCTGCGTTGATGGGGAAGAATTGCATCCGCGGAGCATCAATCTCGTGCCACTGGATCCATCCGCCGGGTTTGAGTAGTTGATACACGTTCATGGCTACCATAGACCAGTCTGGTGTGGTCAAGCCTCCCAACAGCATCCGGATATGCACCAGATCAAAAGTGCCACGGAGCTCCATGGGCACCGGTTTCCTTATGTCCAGTACACCAAATGTACATCTGCTGTCAACGCCTTGTGGGAACTGATCGGCAGAGATATCTGAGCCTTCTAACGTCCAGCTACTTGGCGCTGCATGCTCTAGCGCGAGTAGCCATGCTCCTGTGCCAGATGCAACATCCATGATCTTGCTATCCTTCCTTGACTGTAATGCCATTTGGACACGGGGATGAATTAGATAACCAGCAGCTGAGGAGAAAACGGCATGTTGCCGTTCAAGGCGTTGGGACTCGTCGGCATGCCTTTCCAGAACATATCCTCTGGGATCATCATGTTCCATTGTGAGATGAGCGTGTCAGGTGAGTTTGGAAAGTTCAAGTGTATGCTTTGGTTCAGAAGTTGACGGCGAGGGCATTAACATAAGCCCGACCCACATCAGGCATCAATGCTACAGGTATTTCTAATAATACGAATGCACAAGCAAGGTTCAGACCGCTTTCATGGAGCAAGCCATGCTAAGATTCGCGGATCTTCAGCTCATGAGTCGCTAGGCTCTTCTGGGGTATTGCTCAACGTCTTTATGACATCATGCCTTCAGCCTGTCATTCGCACTCGAAGAAGATTGCTCCACAAGTGGTCACCAGCGCTTCTCGCAAGCAGGATGCGCGGATGTGCAAGACTGGCACTATTCCTCACACAAGCATCCCCTATTTCAGGCAGCACGATGTACTGTGTACTGTGTTTCACACCCGGCTGCCGCGCAGAAGCAAGTGCCGCACTCACCACGCAAAGCCGGACACAGGCCGCGGTCCTACTTGAACTCTGCTCAAAAACAGTCCTTCTATGCGTCGCTGTGAACGAATGTGTGTTCAGCTGTATAGGAGGAATGCGATAGTCGCAAACTCGCTGAGAGGAGGGCGTACAGTACACCGTGGGGTACATAGCTCAAAGCAAGTAACAGTAGGCTCAGATACCATGATGAAGAATGTCCTCGGGTATAAGCTGCAAACGTCAGGATATGTAGCTATCTAAATATTGGGAATCCAAGGTCTGATTGGTCCAAGGCCTGTGCACCTCAACGCATAATGATCGTTCAAGCTAAGTCACGGTAAACCCTGATCATGACCGCTGTTAAACCAATCCAGGAAGTGCTCGGTTCACTTAGACTCGTGCTATTCTCGCTAATAATACAGCGGTGAGTTCGCTCAGACACCATACGGGGCTGAACGTCCGCGTCATAAAATGAGCCTGCTGTTCTGAAGAAGAACTTCGTGTATCATGAAAGGGGCTCTGATTTATCGGTCTGAATCTCATCGATTCTCGAGTTACTGATTCCAAAGTCCATTGGATCCGACCTGATCATTCATTTATCATGATCTATGTATCTGCTTTAGAGATAAAGAATAAGGTCTTGACTCCACACGCTGCTATTCAAGGCTTTTTCAAGGGCTGTGACTACAAGGACATTCTCTTGCAGTTGCCAGCTCACTTCTGTGATGTTACACGCCTGGCCACCATGTTGGCCAGAAATCGAGTTCGGACGATGCGGTGGTGCGCGATTGCTAGTATAACCAGTAATTGTGATGTTTGCCAGTGGAAGACCATCATCGTAGTTGCCGGATACACTTGTCTTAAGTGTGCCATTGGAGTACGAGAACTGGTAAAGGTGAGCAAGATTGAAGCGATTGCAAAAGAAAAGGCACTGACCTCAATATTCTTGGTTGCTGGCTGTATCAAGCTAACGCCGTCATCAAGATAGAGACTACCTTCGGCTGAGCCATCTTTGTCCAACGCGATCAATAGACTCCAGGGCATCTTCCTCGAAGTTGCCGTTGTGTTTCCAGCCTTCTGCATTGGTATAATGTATCCGCCGCGAATGGCGATGGGTTGATGTACTAATGGAGCGTCCATAGTTTTGTTCTCGCCAGGCTGAACGTTGATTGGGGCGAGAGTGTACCAATCATACCAGATGGTGCCCTGCGCTACTCCAGGAAAGACGCCTTGTACTGTGGTCGCCAGCGGTGCGAGTACCGGTGTGACGAGCAGTGCTGGACCAGACATGAATTGTGTCTCGACGGCTTTGAGCTGTTCATCATCCGGAAATTCCCAAGCTAGGGCTCGAAGTACAGTTTCGCCGGCATGATTGGCCTTGTGGAACAGCGTATAAGTATATGGAAGTAATGAATAACGGATGTTCATAATACGCCGAGTTGCCTCCGCTGTAGTAGCCCAACGATACGCTTCTTGCGCAATAGTGTTGCGGTTGTTGTGATTCCGATACAGTGGATACCATGCGCTCAGTTGCATCCATCGCGTGCAAAGCTCCATATCCGCATTGCCGTTGAATCCGCAAGTTTCAACACCAAAGTATGGGATGCCAGCGATAGACATCTGTAGTGCTTGAGGTATGCCAAAGTACATGTTACCCCACATAGAGTTAGTGTCGCCACCCCAATGACCAGTAAAATTTCCGCTGCCGGCGAACGTGCTTCGCGCAATGAAGAAGGGTCGCTTATTAGGATAAGTTGAAACAAGCGAGTTATATGTGGCATTTGCACTCAAATGGCCGTAAAGATTGTGCAGCTCATATTCCGTGCTGTTGTATGGGCCATCATTGTGTGTGGCGTTAGGCGAGATGACTTCCTTTACGAGGGCATGACCAGGGAGGAAGTTGTTGATGGCATAAGGCGGGAAGTTCAAATTCCTTACACCTGCAGTTGGAAGTGTACGACCATAGACAGGCGTGGGAGTCAAGGTAGGTGTTGGATACATTGACGATTGACTCATCATGGCGGAGCTAGCTGACGCGGCCTCAGTTGCATTTGTCACATTGAAAGCTTCAGGATATCTATAGTCGACAGCAAGCGCACTGTCTGGATCGCCTGGTAGAGCGAATGGAACGTGAATAGGGTTTTCCGTGATGTGCCCTTGACCACAGCTTCCGGTACAGAATGATGGCGCATCGCTCACGTCAAGCCAAAAGCCGTCAAATGGGATCTTCTCGTAAAAGGCTTTTATCTGCTCTGTCCAGAATTGCTGGGCTTGAGGAACGAGGAAATCCGGCCACACTGAAAAGCCGGGCCATTGGACACCATAGTACCAACTGTCGTTGCCATTACGTATGTATGCCTCTAGTTCATTGCCACGATCATAGGTGGGATACGTGTCGCTAGCATTGTTCGGATTCGGAACGTAGATATTCGGATCAAGGATTGGCAGGTAATACTGGCCAGCTGCGTGAAGTCGCTCAAGAAAAGCTTGTCCGGGCGCGACATCATAATGTCCAGGGTTGTCGGTGAAATCACGATTCAACTTGAGATAATCCAGATCATTCATAATCCCCTCAAGCTGAATGTCGGCTGCTGCGTAGGCATCGATAACATCTTGCAAGTTCGTCCAATTCTGATAGCTCCAACGCACCTGATGAAATCCGAGTGCCCAGTAAGGTTGCATGACCGGAGTACGAACGATTCCAGTATGATATTGACTTATTACCTGCTTGGGCGTGGATCCGCTCAAAAAATAGAAGTCGAAACTTCCACCAATCGTTCGATACGTAATGCTTTCCTGCTTGAGCAACCAGTCCTGACCATGTGCGTTACGAGCGTAAACACCATGAGACAACGAGGAGCCATTACCATATCGGGTTTCCAGGTACATCGGATGGACGCTGTGGCCGTTTACGTCGAGCTCTTGGTCGTTGTCTAGATTGTATGCATTCCAGAAAGTCTGCGTGTAATTGTTCCCTAGACGGAAGGAATGCAAATTCTCTGCTAAGCCGTAGATGTTGTACTCTGGCACCATTGAAGTACGAAGCTCAAGAAATTGATCTTCGAATACTAACACGCTCCCATATGTACTGAACAAGACCTCGCCAGAGCCAGCGCGTTTTACTTCGAACTGGAAACTTGGCTCATTGGTCCAGCTGAACTGTAGATCGCTTGAAGTATTGCTTACACCGGACTGTTGAGCTGGAGCTGGGGTGAGTAGGTCCGACAAGATATATAGTGACTCATTATTTGGAGCAAGATATCTCGGATAGATGCGCACGGATAAACGTTCCTTGGTCTGATACTCCACCACTAGGCTCAGGTCAGGAATATCGTTGCCGTACACGTTGCATGCCGTGCCAACAAGGGTGAGATCTGCTACAAGACCAGTAGAGCTCTCATTGATGTTAGAAGCTGTATAGCCAGTGCACATGGCTTGTGGATCTGGAGCTGCAGAATCCAAAACGTTCGGAAGCACACTTGGCGCATAATTGATGCTCGATGGAAGGATTGGTGTAGGTGGAAAAGCTGGAGGGTATTGGGGCTTTTGGGCTTTCCAATCGATGTTAGATTCAGAGCCTGGGCAAACGACTGAGAAAATTGAGAACTCACCGGCAGTAAGAGCTGCCGTCAAACATATCCATAGTCCAAGAGGTAACATATTCGCACGCATGCCCACAACCAAAATCTATAAAGACGAGAACAATCTGGACCATGAGAGAGTGTCTTTATGCAAACATTTGCGCGATCAGTTGCACTCCTAATATGGTCAACGCAGCGGCACTTCTTGAGCATCATTGATGGACATATGACGCTTGATGCCAAAGTGTATCGCTATTATAGTTTTTGGAGTACGTGAATGAGGTTAACATATCTGGAAATCGCAAATGCCCCGCATCGGCTGAGCGGAGATAATTGATGTTGCTCGGCGTAACGAAGCGTGGGGTAGGTCGATCAAGAAAGGATTATCTCCACGGTTGCTCAGAAGTGGTCGTGGGTGTCCAACTCACCTGCGGCTCAGCTACTGTCAAGGTGTTACTCAGCCGGATCTCAAAAACATCCGGGTTCTCTTGATCAAATGAGCATCAATCCCTGTACGTCGTCGCTGTAGTGCTCTCACAACTTAATTGTGCGCGTGATCCCAATTTAAAGTGCCTCTAGGAATCCAGCCGGTCACTTACCGTTCAGCAAGACCCATACAGTAATTCGTAACATCGTAAGCGTTCGAAACATACGCTTGAGTGTCCTGGTTGTCGTACAAGTCACACTCGCTCGTTTGCGGGATGCAGTTGAACCCGTTGCGCGCCGGGTCACTTGAACAGAGCTGTACACATGCCTGGTAATTAGCAACGCTTTGATTGACGGAGCTGTCTGTGTAGCCGCCATAGCTTCCTAGAGTGCCGCAAAAGACCTCGAAGCCGTTGCCGTCCACGCAGTCTGTGCCCGGGGAACAGACCGGGGTGAGAGCTGCTTGAGTAGTTGTTGTAGTTGTAGTTGTGATTGTCGTACTTGTCATCTCGACGCTTGTTGCCGTCACAGTTACTGCGGGAGTGACGATTGGCATGAATGTGGGAGTGGTAGTAATCGAGACCGTCGCGGTCAGGCTCCTTCGGAGCTGTTAGCTTGGGACGTTTGTCTATCAGGATTCATCACTTACGATGTTGGAGTGGGGGTCGTTGTGATGCTTGCAGTCGCTTTTGCACTTAAAGTCTTGACAGGGAGGGATGACTGTTATGGTTGTCCTGAACGTTCGATCAATTACGAATATATCAAGTGCTTACAAGCGAACATACTCCGGTGTTTCAATACAAGCACAGATAGACGATGCGACTGTAATTGCGGCAGCAGAGAGGCTGTTTAGAGTAGCAGAGTTCGCGGCAACCGTAGCGCTTGTCGAGGTTTTCGTCGCTAATGTTGTGCACGAAGGCGTTGGCATGGTCGTCGAGACCTTCCGCTCAAATACGCCTACACTAGGACGAAGTGCCGGTGCTCGGGTCGCCTCAGAGGCATCAAGCTTATTTGCTGTAGGAGTAAATGTCACAATGTCTGTCTCTGTGTCCATCAAGCAGTATTGGCATCATGATTCAAGCTCGACGTAGGGTACAGGTCATTCTGCCAGCATAAAAGCAGAAGAAGCGACTGTTCATGCATTGCGATGTGTTAAGTCGTTTTCGATCCACCATATCTGCTGAGCCCTGACAAGCTTGTCTCAGATACGCCTTCAAGCCTTTGCCGCCAGGAAACTTGTAGTTGATCTTCTGTGTGAACAACAGCACCTCTTCTTCTGTGACCTTTGCGAGCAAGCCACGCAGGTCTGCTCCCAGCAGAGCCTCGAAGTCAGGATGGAAATTGGCAAAGGAGTTGGTCCCCATCAATTTTCGTACTCGACAGAAATTGGATTCGTCATATGGCAATTACTTCTCCAGGACGCGAGGCAAGACTTTTACCTCATCTGTTTATCCTGAAATTTCCAAAAGCAATACAATTTGGTGTTCACTGGCACGCACGACGAGAAAGCCTTGACGCTCGTAGCTTGATCGCTGTGTCATGCTGAGCGAACGCATGATAGTCAGGGTTTGATGGGAAATTTGTTGGGCAGGTACTGGAGATCTCGAGAACAAAACAATCATGAAGACGCCCAAAGGTCTCGTTGTCATGAAGCATACGAGTCGTGACTTCACATATGACCCCGAGCCGCCCTGCAGTCGACGTAGGAAGCTCAGCCTTTCCTGGACCATTAAAATGGCTTTCAAAAGCTTCTCGAAGCCGATGTGTTGTCGAAGAGCAGTAGTCCAATAAATATGTTATCGCCGGACGAGGCAACAGAAAAGCTGTCCCAACGCAGGAGTGATACAATAATATCCAGACCCGAATACAGCTTTCGAAACAGGTTCTTAACATGACCTCAATCTAGATGACCACCATGCGACACATCGACGACATTTTATATCACGAGAGTTCTCTACTACAGCTCTTCTTCACGGGGACAATCACCTGAACCAAAGTGTAAACCAACTACGGCGGTGGAATACCACAGGCTCCTCCCAGCCGGACACTTCGATACCAGCGTCTTGCATGAAAGACATATCTCTCAGGGACAGTTGGCATTATGATGGCAGTACACCAAGTCAAGATCTGAGGTCTGGAGGCATAATCAGCCTAGAGGCTGCTCAGCAATATGTTGACGCGCATCAGAAGGAAACAGCTGGATCATTTCAGGTAATGGCTTTCAGGTGGCGGCTATGCTCTACAAACAGTCCGAGTGTCTTCGCCACCTTTGATAGCAGTAACATGTGCGGTAGGCTCATTACGTATGTCCCATACTGACCAGTACGAGACTTGCTACGCCGAGTTCTGCTTCACAACGCATGTTCAGCATCAGTTCTCTTTTATCACGTCTTATACCTTTCTGCAGGTTTTCTGAGAATCGTGGTTGAGTGGGGCTGTTGAGCTAAAGCCAAAGAGGAAAGGTGTGAATGCAGAAGCCGCCTATGACATCAATCGCATTGGGCACCCATATCCTGATTGTTGACAATCATAAAGGCTCATGTTTCTTCATGTTCATGCAATAAACCCTTTCTCTCTTGGAATCTCGGTTCTAGACTTCTAACCTCGATACTCTCCAACTCGCGGTCAAGATGTCATCATCTCAGTCCTCTTCATGGCAACAGTCAAAAGCTAAGAGCCAATCCTGGTTCCAAAAGATCGGCGACTCTGTCAACAAGGCATCGACGAAACTCGGGGCTGAAGCATTTTGGCCAACATCGCTGGACAAAGAATCAGACAAGGCCGCAAAGGTCCTTCGCAGCTTCTGCATCGATGGATTCTCCACCGATCAACACAAAAAAGAAAAGAACAAAGCGCTAGACCGCATTCCAGCTGAGGCATGCTGAATGTATCCTCTTCATTACGTACTTACTGACCGTTGCAGGTCATCAGAAATGCCAAAGGACTGGCTATATTCACTGTGTTGCGGGCAGGGCTTCACTGGTCCGGAGCAGGTGGTAGTGGTGTTCTGATCTCGCGGCTACCAGATGGGACTTGGTCTCCACCTTCTGGCATTCTTGTTCACACTCTCGGCTGGGGCTTGATCGCAGGAGCAGATATCTATGATTGCGTCTGCGTGATAAACAGTGACAAGGGCATGCAGGGATTTACGAAGACGCGTTGCACTCTTGGTGGCGAAGTCTCTGCTGCAGTTGGTCCTGTGGGAGGTGCTGGCAAGTCCGATATTGGCCAGGCGGCTGTCTGGACGTATACCAAAAGCAAAGGCTTGTATCTGGGTGTTCAAGTCGATGGCACCGTCATTTCAGAACGTACCGCAGAGAACGAGCGGTTTTACGGCACTGCAAAGCTCAAGAATGCAACGATCCTTGCAGGAAACGTCGAGCCGCCAATGGGTAGCACTACGCAACTTCGAGAGACGTTGCAGGCAGCTGAAGGCGCTCCTCACAATGAGAGCGATCTTCCTCCTCCATACACCCCATCTCCTGGAGACCGAGAATTGGAACTGCCACGGACCAACAGCGAACGTGAATACAATGAGTTCGCTGATCCCCGAGAGCACATCAACACGCACGGTCGAATTGACTAGTGGGCAACGGAGCTTCTGGAGCAATATTCCTGTCCACATCTGAGAGGCCTAAGGAAGCTTATCCTGTAAGTATATGCTAGGGTCGAGATCTGTGCTATAGAGCTTGTATAGCTGCATCTGTCAAACTCTCGAACCTTTACAAGATCCACTCGTACTGTCGCATTGACTATGTGGATCTTACCTGCTGTCGCCCAGCATTTAGCGAGTAGGCACGAATCAAAGCATCACTGAAAGAGATTACCGGAAGATTCCTCAGCTTACAATCAGCAAGGAAGGTGTGTTCCGATATTGAAGAGCTGACCCAACGCCTCATAAGTCATGGCTTGTGGCTGGGTTGCATTTGTAGACGGATAAGCTCCTGAAGCTCTGACGCTTCACTATCAGTTGCGGCGGTCATGTCGTAGATACTTCACACAAGCTTTGCTAACCATTCTTGGTTTTATAGAGGTTTATCCCAGTGGGGTCAAGTGCTTGTTTACTAATGTTGCAATGGATCTTTTGTGACTATCTCAGAAGCACACACATGAACTCCAATCAGATGTGCTATACACCGGGAAATGACGGTAAGGGCATCATACTCAGCGGATTTTCTAGCTTAGACCAAAAGCTACAAGCAATCTGATTGAATCATCACTAAGATACTGACGCAAATGATATTTCATTATCCAATCTACCACCCTGCCTTGATGACATCTGCAATTTTCTCCGCTAGCGCGTAGACAGTGCTCTGAGGATGCCCAGGTGGCAGAAGAGCAAAGGAAGAGGCATCGACAACTCTCAGTCCATCAACCCCAATGACTTTGGCATTCGAATCAACGACAGCATTGACATCGGTCGTTTTGCCCATGCGACATGTACAACTGGCATGCCAAATGGTCTGCGCGGTGTTCTGGATAGTGTTGAGGATCTCCGCGTCAGTCTGTACATTTGGCCCAGGGAAATATTCAGTGGTATCAGCGAGAACGGGCTGCATAGCTTTCGATGCAAATGTTTGACGAATGCGTTTGTAGATTGCTACTGCAACTTCTTGATCAGTGTTGTTGGTTAGCCAATTTGGATCGATGATTGGCAAATCTTTCGTGTCAGCAGACGCCAGCGTCACTGTACCACGAGAGAGTGGTGCCACAAGACCACCTAGAATAGAGGCATACTGGTACCCGTCCTTTGGCTGCGTGGTGAAAAGGTTCGAAAAGTTGCCGATAAATCCAGGCGCGCTAAGATACTCTGCTTCGGGCCAATCCGCTGGGAAGCGGGCGAGATCAGCCTGGGCGGTGGCGCTGAGAAGACTCCTGGGTATCTTCTCCCAGCCTAGGAAGTCACAAACAGGATTCGTCAGAGGGCCGAGCTGCTTGGCATAGTCGCCAAAGAATTGAGCTGCAACATAAAGCAAATCATTGGCAAGACGAGTCAAAGTTTGCACTCTGACGCGAAAGCTTGGACCGAAAAAGACATGATCTTGCATGCCTTGACCAACACCAGGACGATTTGCGATGACGGGGATCTTGAACTGATCCAGTTGTGCCTTAGATCCTACACCGGACACCATAAGAAGTTGAGGAGAATGAAAGGCTCCAGCACTGACAATAACCTCTTTTCTTGCATGGATAGTATAGTCCGAGACGCCATCCGAGCTGACTGAGACTCCCGTAGCCTTCTTAGCCGAGTCGAAGATAATCTTTTTGGCCATGGAAACATCGTACACCTTCAAGTTCGACCGTCCACTCGCCTGAGTCAGGAAAGACGTCTGCGATGAGTCTCGGTTCTCGTCCTTGGGCCTGATTGTCGAGGAGCAGTACTGAGTGCCCATCAAGCTGCCGCTGTTAAAATCGGTTGTCCGTGACATACCAATCTCGTTCATGGCAGGTTCCATATAGCTTGAGAATGGACTAGCGTAATTGGCATAAGAGACCTGGAGAGGCCCACTCCCATCAAACGCAGCCACGTTGAAATCGGCAGTAGCATTACTGGCTCTGGAGGAAGATGGTGGTGTAAAAGTGATACTCTTCTTGAAATAAGGAAGAAAATTGTCAAAAGTATAAGACGAATCATCAACAGCGTCGGCCCAATTTTGATACGACTGACGAGTACCTCTCTGGTAGATCATGAAGTTACGAGCCGAGCTGGAAACTGTCAGCGAAGAAAAGCACAAGTCAAAGATGATGCACACCTTCCACCGAGAGTCTTTCCTCGCGCATAATGAATCGAACGACCATTCGCACCATCTTGCGGTGCAGTGACAAAGTTCCAGTCGACAAGGTTCGTATCAGATGGATCTGCCCCTACACCTAGCACATCACCAGCAGGTGTCTGCGAAAGCAGGATGTTGGAGACCTGATAGTAAGTTCCAGCTTCGATAACAGCGACAGTGGTGTTGGAAGACTCAGAAAGTCGTGCGGCAAGTGTCAGACCAGCAGTACCACTGATTTCAGGTCAGTGCTGCATAAGGAATGAAGCATTTCCTGCAAAAGACTGGTGCATACTCACGCTCCGACAATAACGTAGTCATAGGTTGACTCAATACCTAGCAGTCCAGCTGCAGAACCGAGCAGGCCATTGAATAAGCGCTTCTCGTTCGCTTGCACAGGGGCAGCGCAAGAAATAGTGATAAACACAGACAGCACTACAGAAAAGATCATTTTCTCGACAGTAAGAATGAAGAGGTCGAATTGGGAAAAAGAAGATCGATGTAGACTTGTGCCTGGTTAAATGACAAACTCTGCTAGACCGGAGACTTGACTTGTCTGACATTGAAGTCATGGTTCGAGTAAGAAGAGGCGCGCTACGGTACATCGAGTAAGAACAGTCATACTGCAGTGGAGAAGAAGAACAAGTCTCAAGGTTAGACTTTCGTAGCCCTGACAGTGGTAGACTTCCAAGTCGATGCTCCATTCGTCTTGGGTAATTATAATATGCTAACCTGACCATGGGATTGCAGGGTTGTGCCCTGGTATACGGTCCTGCATCGCTTCCAACATCTCGGCATCCTTGCTACTCTACCTTGCTAAGTGCATGGATATGCTCCACAAGGACGTGAACATCTCGTCGGCAATCTCTTATTGTTGAAGAATGAAGCTTAAATTGCCCGGGCACGCTTGAGCGCGCTGGGTTTGTGTTGAAGTTTCAGCCATCCGAGGATATCGGATAGCTCAAACACCGGGGTGGAGTAAGGCAGGTGAACTTTTCGTGGCCCAAGCTTTGTCGCCGTGGTTGCGTATATGGTAACTCTGGGCATGTTGTGCGAATCCTGAAGCACAGCCGGATGATATCAAGTAGACAAGCCGCTCGTCGGAAGACACGCACTGGATATTATTGTGATTCGGTGCCAGGCTCCCAACCATTGACCTTGTAAAGAAGTCCATAATTCAAGCTTTTGAATGAAATTGGTATGCGACGATGTAACAGTCGCGGTATGTATTATCAAGCTGGAGCGCTACCTCGTAGAATGAGCCTCCCCATATTTCGGTCCGCAGTGGCTGCTCTGGGCTGACTTTAGGCCAAAAAGTCTTGCCATAGATGAGGGACGTAGCTGAGTTTCCCATGAGGGATGTGGTCCTCTTCTCTGTTTCAATGGTCACGGCAACCAGATCATGAAAGCTGAGACAAGTTCTGATCTCCACGCGCCAGACCAGCCACTGTACTAAATGCCGCATTTGTTTCCACTGGGGGAATGACCATGCGCCATAGTAAAAGATTTTGACCATTCACAAGACATATTCCTTGCGAGCTGGCAGACCGTTGCAGTACTGCCATCAATCGGAGACGAGCGAGTCCTCTGAAACTCTTCCATCTCTCGACACCTCCGCAAAAACAAGCACAACATATTTGGCTCGCCCTTCCTCATCCTTGCAGGGTGTCCAGTGACTAACCACGTACTTCTCAGTCTTTACCGGTGGCCATCCTGGCTCAGAGTGTTCTTCTTCGTGTTGCGCCACCATCCTAAGGTTAACACTCACTGCCTTGCCATGAGTCAAGTGGTCTGTCACAGCCTTTTTGTAGGACTTGAACACCGACGATGATGACGGGCAGCGGTCAGCAAGTACCTTGAAAACGTCCTCATTCAAGATTGGTTCCACTGTGCCTCGCTGTCTACTCAAGCGGAGCAATTTTGCCGCTGAAGTCGAACAGTGCGCGATCTTGCAATTTGCACGATGGTCAATCTTGATCACGAGGTACTAGATTTGTCAGAAACAGAAGACTGGAGCACAAATTGACATTCTCACCTTTGAGTATGCAGTCTGAAACGCCTCCATCTGCGTCTTGAGACCCATGTGCCCAATCTTCTTGACCATGTCATCTTCCATTCCCGCTCCTTGTTGAATCTCAATCGATGAACTGTGGCTTGACTTATGCCGGAAAAGACCTCGCGGCCGTCGGACCTGGTCGTGTGACCTTGATCCATTCGGACTGGGGGAGCCGTCTGTTGCCACCTCGCCGTTGCGCGGCGGAGTGGATTTACTGCTGTCAAACTCTAAAATCCTCAAGACATCCGGATTGCTGTGGATTATCGTCGAACAATCTATCTGACCTCCAAGAAAGAAGACTATTTTGCCAGTCTCATCGCGCAGCGGAGCTACATATAACAAGTTCCAGAATGGGCTCCCATTCTTGCGATAATTCAGAAGCAGCTCGACACAATCCTCACCGCTGTCGATGCTAGACTTTATGCGTGTCACAGAAGATCGATCTGTCTTTGGACCTTGTAAGAAGCGACAATTGCGCGGGACGATATCACGTCGGCTATAACCAGTCACGTCGATGAAGCCATCCGAAGCGTAAATTATCGCATTGTCCGCGACACTGCATCAGATCAGCGCCTGCGATAGAGCTGGAACATCAAATACCTATTACCTTGGGTCTGTGAGACAAAAACAGTCGCCTAGAGCACTGCGGTCATGCGACAAGGTCTTGGTCGCACTTTGTGCCAATTGATATGCCACAAATCGAGGATAAATGTCCTCTCGTACCAAGTCTTCGACGTGTGTACGCGCATCGACAAAGATGTTCTGCGCGAGAGGAAGGGTGACTTCGGCGGTGGTATCAATGGCAGATGTCAAATTATGGGAGATGCTCTCTGTTATGTTGATTGGATCAGTAGCGTTGGGAGAGGTGAATGTCGCATTTATCTCAACCAACAAGTCTCGTGCTTGGAGCAAAAGTTGGTTGTACTGATCAATCTGACTCGGTGGTCAACGTCTGCGAACGCTTCAGCAAATCATCCGGGACGAACCTTCTCCAGAAATGCAATGTTTTCGCCACAGGCATTGGAATTGCAGAATGACTTCAACCGGGCAGCGGTAGCAGGATCGCTCAGAACTGCCTGGAAGACATCTGGGGCGAAGAAATCGGCCATGCCTCCATGACGGGGTGACGCCATGGCTGCGGTCCCAGATCTTCTGTGATCGGACTGATCTGAGATTGTCATTTGCAACGTCCAAGTGGGTGTGTTCTTTCGCTCTCTTTCATAGTATCAAGGTTGATGGGAAAATATTCACGAGGTGAGGTCAAAATGTCATGACGCTGAATGTCGCAGCTGAAAAGACACATTTGTAGTGTTTGTCTCGGAAGCGTTTTATCTCAACCGTAAGATTTGGAACGTTGGTTGTGCACTTGGCTGGCCTTTCAACGGTCCTGAGAAGAGCACGAATCGCATCTTCAAAGCATCCAATTTCCAACACTACCATCATGGCCGATCGTTGTAGTACCATATAATCAAAACGGCTTTCGGGAAGATCGTGTCTAGCCCAATTGCGGATTATTCGACGTTAAGCAGCAGCCTTGGCATTATTGTCCTAATGATTTCCACTCTTAAAGCGTCCTAGCTGAAAAGACCCTGAGCGTGGGTTTAGGACTGGAGCGTCTCGGGTGCAGAAGACATACGTCATGAGAGAAGACATGTTTGGTTAGCTTGTATAATGTATCTTAAAGTAGTCGCAATTGACAATAAATGAATATCACCATATGAGAAGCTGTAGACGGAAGCCGTCCATTGCTGCGACAAACATACACTGTCGCAAGGTATACGCCGCCCAGAAGCTCTATTTGTTCCTCCATCGTGGGCTGCCCATATCTACCTCATTAGGTCTAATCAATATGTATCCGCCACAGCTCTCTTGGAGCTCCAGGAGTAAATCCGGTTCTTGTATGCATCATGGAGACGTTATCGCTGAGAACCAAATCTCCCTCTACCCATTCGTGATAGTAGCAGACACGTCGATCATAGAGCGTCTTGTTGACAAAGCTGATCAGTTCTTCACCCGCTGCGCCCATGTCATCTATGCTTACATGCGACGGATCGAAACAGGTCCGCGTTGCTGGCCACGGCTCGTGGTATCGAAGACATGGTGTACCAAGAGTAGGGTGCGGTACGACGAGGTCCAACCCCCTCAATGTCGCGTTGTTGAATGCTGAAGTGCTGACGGTCCATGTCAACTTTCTTAGGTCTTCTACCTGATATTGTGCAGGTAGATGTGAAAACAAGAGTCTTGATGAGGCGATCAGTGTCTGGCCACAGTTACGAGGCGCGGGCGTGGAAACTGTAAACCACTGGAATCTGTGAGCGTATAAGTCGACTTGCTTCACGCGAAGAAAAGGACTTTTAGTATTCACCTTGGCGGCTGAGGTACCAGTCTCTCATTTCCATCTTGGTCCACGACGACTTTCGTTTTGAATAGGCCGTCAAAGTGCATAGGCATAGCCTCAGCGCTGAGGACGTTGTTCAACCCAGCACCTTCATTTCCTGCATCCTTCACGACAAGAAGCTCACCAAACTTCCAAGGCATCACCGAGCCCATTTCACGTGCTTTTGATATGAACAAATTTCTGTCCTTCGTGTCCGTAAATCCTCTGAACACTAATGGTGAGTTGAGCTCTGCTAAGTATCGAGACTTCTGCATGTCGATCAGACCCATGGAAACGTCCTGCTTCTTCCTTGGAGTTATCAACAAACCACATGGCTGAAGTGGCATAATGCCGACCTCACAGCTAGACCAAGTGTATAGATCGGACTTGCGACGGTAGTGGCTTAATTTCCCGTTTACGGACAGTAACTCATATTCCGGATCATGAGCAAAGGTCTCCGAGTGAGCAAATCGCCAGGACCCGTCAAGCTCCAAAGCACACGTTGAGTGCCAAGGAGTTGTGTATGCTGCTGTATTTGAAAGCAGAGCGATTGGAAGCTTGTTTCCACTCTCTGAAACATGTATAGACAGACGAATAGATGTCGGAAATGCTCTTCGGATAGCATTTGCAAACGCCTGCAAGGGTTAGTATTGCTTTTGGACGTGTGGAATCCTGCTTAGGCTTACAGCGCCTCTCCTGATCATCTGCTTGGCAACGAGTTCGTTCATGGTTTTGATCTTGCTATTACTGAGCCCTTGTCGCTGCTGTTCATGTTTGAGGTCAGTGGTCAAAAACTTGATGTATCCTCGATAGGTCAAAACCATGTCCTCTTTCGTTTTCATCTCAGAATTGACGTCAAATCCCTCAGGCAGATATCTCCTGGTTAGTTCCTCCCTATACCACTGAGCAGTCTGGAGATATTCGTCCAAGGTCGATGGCTCCGCAACAACCTCAGAGGAGACAAGACTTCTCAGTCGGGCGAAATTAATGTTTGAGAAATGGCCGTTGGCCATCTGCCTGAGCTCGGAACCATAGTTCCAGACGTCAGCGTCAGTGACACCAAGAATGTCTAGCCACGCCAATCAGCTCATCTGCTCCCGACCTTGAGATGTTCGATCTCACATACCATTGTATACGAGACCATCAGAAATGATAGTTAATGATGTGTCCGGATACACCACTTGAATTTGTGCACAGAGTCCATTCAGCCTTGCAAGAGCGATGTGCTCGCCCATGTCCGGCAAAGCACCAAGGACTTTTTCAACCTTGTTGGGTGATTTGAAAGGAAATGCCGGCAAGATAAGATGTAGAGGCGCCTTTGCTTTGATGACTGATCGCACTGCGTATTCGACATTGGCTCTTGTTTTAGGTATCTTTGCATGTCCGAGCATGGCTGGTGAATACGAATACAGAATCGCCATCACTCTGTCTGCCATCCTCCGCTCCGTGGTAGTAACCTCGGATTGGTCAGTACTAGATGCATCAACGCGTTGTGTTATCAAACATTCCAGGTCGCCTTCAAGTGAAGGTGTTGAGCAATCCAATCCATCATCGCTTGATAGTATCGAATTGTGGGAGTCTCCTGCAGGCGGTGATGGGCTCGAACCATCAGGCAGAGGCATAGCATCCCTCGATGTCTCGAACAAATTAGGCATTTTAAGAGGGGCAAAAATGATCTCTTTGTCCTATCGGGTCATGCTTGCTACAAGAAATAAGACAGAGAAATATATATGCCACAGATGAATGCATCTTCATGCAGCCGGGTCATAAGCGACGCTGTGACAGTCTTGAGTCTTCCTACGAACGACAAAGACACAAATTGTCCTTGAAGCGACCTTTCCGAGCTAGTACTATTCGTCATCCGAATCTAATCATTTGGCCTTTTCCAGGCGCAGATTCTGTTTACTTACTAAGGAGTTGATAGAAAACGGACCTCGCCTGTTCTTCCACAAGTGCAGTGATCTGCAAGGAGCATGAACGTTCCAGAGGTCGGCAGGTTAAATTCACAAGCAGTGCGTCAACAGCGCACCGTCGAGCTCGTATCCTGGGCTACAGAACTCCGACTGGGGCGATACATTTCCGAAACCTTGCTAGATGAAAGTACTAATCAAAGTGAAGTCGTGGTCTTTCAATTTCTGCTGCAGGAGGTATCGAGAATGTCATGGCCTTTCCATGGTGTTCATAGGGACAACTGGTCCTTTCAGTAACATTGAGAGTTGTTTCGATCAGTCCAGTCGATCTGCTCGTGCCGTAATTCGTCAATCCCATTAATGGTGAGTCGCACTATCTCGCTTGACCTGGAGATTGAGCATCTGAGATACTGTGCCTCCAGATTGTCGCCATGACGCAGGCCAATCAACAAGCGATGATATCCAAAGACCATGTCACAAGGATGTTCGTATAGCATCCGAAGTGAGCCCATGGTCGATTGAGACCCCACACATGGTTTGTTTCATGTACCGACTGCCGTTCAACCCACAATGGTGCAGATCTTGAGGTCCACTACTATAACGACATAAGCAACCGAGTCAAAATACCCGATATGGACACGTGATAACGCCTTACCATGCCATTCGTACCTCTATACGACCCGTGCTACAGTGCTGGACAGCATTATCAGCCAATGGGGACAATTCCGCGCCGTTTCAGCTGCTCACATACGAGCGAACTGACCTTTACGCCACACCACGCCACGCTTGGTCGACGGCTTAGTCTACCGATGCCATGTCCAGTCCAGGCAACTTGGACAGGAATCAAAGCTTCGCATAAGAGAGAAAACTTAGCCTTGAATAACACGAGTTGTTTGCAGTATTAGCTGACAAACCATGCTTCGCAGCTGACTGGCAAGCATGTCGGCAGTTCAGCACGAGCAGATCTTTGCTTGGACAGCTTGACACTCGAGAACCGCTGAATTGGTAGTAGATGAATCTGCAAGTTGTCAGTACGAATAGCTTTGGGTAACGCTTTATCTCTGTATTGCAAGGATGGTTCGAGGTGACGCAGGCGCTTCAAAGACGCCCAGTGTCGATGTCACTATCATTGGAGGTGAGTCAATGTGACCAAGGTCCAGTGTTCCGTAGCAAAAGAGACGAATGACGGTTTTCAAATAAATAGCTGGACCGACCGGGCTTTGTTGTGCTCTTCTCGCGAGACAATTGGGTTTATCAGTCACTATCCTAGGTGAGCAGCTTTCACGATTACCCCAAATGGACTTCTTCTGAATTGATTAACAAGTGCTGTCATAGATAAACGAGGTGGACCACTGGAGGTCGGTCGTGCAGATGCGCTGAATGCCCGCACTCAGCAAATGCTTGATAACATTGGAGTGTTGGAAGAATTACGTCCGCATGGACTATTATGCAACAGTAAGCAATTCGTACAGCCATCTCTTACCCTGCGATACCAACCAATGATCGTGAAACAGCCAGCTCGGTGTTCCGCGATGGTGTCTTTCAGAGTCGCAACAATCGTTGGTGGACCGCAATTGAGGGCTCAGTTTACAAAGAGTTTCTCATGATTGGACAATCGGAAGTCGAGAAAGCATTTGTCAAGAACCTTGACATTGACGTAAAATACGATACCGAGGTTATCTCAGCCACGGAATCATCCGAGTGTGTTCGTCTATCAACAGCTGAGGAGACCATAACATCCAAATATCTCATCGCTGCGGACGGAGGAAAATCCACGATACGGAAACAGCTCGGCATCAACTTCCGGGGAGATGCACCAAACATGCGCTGGGTGGTCCTGGACAGTTTCATCGAAACGGATTTTCCTGTCTGCAACGAAATCATCACTTTCGAGCAAAGCGGCCAATCGAGGGTGTCGTGGATTCCCAGGTATAAACCTCCTTGCCAAAAATGGTTTCCATTGGACCTTCACTGACTATGAATACCCAGAGAGCGGGGAATGGCACGATTCTATGTTCTGTTGGAAGGAGATGAGGTATCTCAACAGCTGGCAGAAGAGTGTATTCAGAAGTGTATGGCTCCTCATGTTGTCAAATTTGCCAAGACTGAATGGTTCAGTACGTACAACGGTAATTATACACAGGCCGATTCCTCGCAAAGCCCTCCATTGACCAAGTTCGCCCTTGTAGTGCAAGAGCGAGTCGCTGAATCGTTCATCTCGCCATGTGGCAAGATTCTTCTCGCCGGGGATGCGGGTCACATTCACGCCGTCAACGGTGGCCAAGGCTTGAACACGGGTAACGCAGATGCGTTTGCACTCATTTGGAGACTTCACCTGGCCATTACCTCAAGGTCCCCAGGACTTGCTCGAAGCTTGCTTGACTCTTACGACATTGAGAGGAGAGGCACTGCGGAGGGGGTTGTGAACGTGGCCGCGAAACTTGTCCGCAGCACATTACGTACAGCCCAAGAGTACGTCTCGCTAATCGAAAAGAATGCCGGCAATATCACAGGCATGGGCATCAATTACCTCCCCAATGCGTTGACCGTTATGAAAGGCGAAGTTGGGGGCTTTGTGGCAGGGACCCGGTTTCCAGACATCACGTTCACGCAGAGCACCGGTCCCTCTATCAGGCTCTATGAAATGGCCAAGTACGGCACATTTATCGTCTTCAAGGGTCGCCTCAATCGCTTCGAGGCGCCTGCCTGGCGCAAAGATCGAGCTGAAATATGGAACGTAGAGGAAAACGATGATGGTTGCACCATCACCACACCAGCCGGCGCTACGCTTGGAACAGACATGGACTTCAAGAATGATTCAGTCGTCATCATGAGGCCCGACTTTTACGTCGGATATGCCGGAGATGATGGCCAAGCGTACTTTGCAAGGTACAGCGATTAAGCGTTTCTCTGAACAGTGGACATTTCTCAAATCCAGTAGAACAGTGGCAAGGTAAATAGTGCTTCATACGTTAGGCAAATCCATATACCATGATGTGTCATCAGCAAGAAATTGGTTCCAGTCAAAGTCTTGCAAGCCAGGCATGTCGGTGGTCAGATCATCAAGCCAGGAGTAAGTGGCCTGGGGATCACCTTGCCGTCGCTGAGTTGCTGGCGATGTAGTCTCGCTCACCGAAGCAGGCTCGAGCTGCCATGTAACATTGAGAGCACCACTCAGAATTCTTGCGTCCTCTTCCTTGCGCTTTTGATGGAGTAGTACAAGAAGTCTGGCAGTACTGTAAGCCTCCTTCATGGAAGGCGTGTCGTAGACGGCAACAACGGCACCCAATGTCTCCATGGCAAACTCCAATTGTGAAAGAGCGGCGCGTGTGTCGATTACCAACAGAGTACATATGATTTGGAAAGGCGAGTACGCAACATGATGCCAAGGATTCACGCTGTCCAACAAATCTCGGGCGGATTGGGTACCTCTTGCGCAGGATGCCAACACGCGGTCAAGCAGTGGTCCAGAGATGTTGTGATTGAGCGCACGCAATCGCCGATAGACACAAAGCATAAGGTTACATTGGGTGAGGGTGGATGCTGGATGTTGTGGCACACTTTCCAGCACACTGGACAGCACTGCTTCCAACTCCGGCGAGTCAGGGTTCCTATCCGGATCCAGGCTCTCCGACAATGGTAGGAACTCGAGCAAGTGGGTCGTGACGTCTTCTGGCCTTGGAGAAGGTGGTAAAGAGGAGATTCCCCTCAGAGCAACTCTTGATCTACCCAGGTCGAACGATATCCAGATATTCAAATGCTGAGCAACACCAAAAAGTCTCCTCCGCACTTCTGGGTTGCATGCAGCTCCAGCTGGGCGATGGAGGACCGAATCTGGAGATGGCTCTGTATGGAGACCGGCAGCCTCGATCATATGCATCAAGGTGCAGCTTGCCATCCAGGCGAGATGAGGGGTGGCGGTCAGCCTGAGGTAGACGACTCTCAACATCCACCCCGTGACAGTGTCAAGAGAAGGCGAGAGAGAGCCGATAGACTGCTCAAGCAGAATACGGGCACGTTTGGAAAGCTCGAGTTCTTTTTGGTCCGGCTTGAGACAGGTGAACAAGTAAGCAAGAGCGGCGACTCCACAAAGCACAGCTTCTTCCTCTGCGGTGTGAGGTTGCTTTTGATCGATTTGCCACGGACGGTCTATCATTCGAGTGAAGAGTTGGCGATCGATGAAGCCATAGACGAGATGAATCTTTTCAAAGTAGACGGTGGCCAAGGCTTGCATGTCAGAGCTTGATATGATCTCAGAGATGGAACGAGGAGGCGGGAAATATTCTCCACGAGCACCGAGATTCCAAGCAAACAAACTCAACTTGGGGGCATTTACGGGATCCATCTTCAACGCGAGCCTTCGCATGAAAGCAGCTCCGGAGTTTGCCTCGATTGAACGGAGGTGCGAATGGGCGGTGGCGGTGTGAGCATGATTCGCATTGATGGTCTGAACATGGGCTGCATTGTTTTGCAGTGTGGCCGTGTCGGTGGAGCGACTGGTCATTGGTGGCGAGGCGTCGGACTTGTAGTCATCGAGAGCAGATAAAGCAAGACCAGTTGTGCGCTTCTTGCGGGCGTGCGAGTCAAAATAGCATTGATAATCGAATTGAGAGCAAGTGTCACAGGGATTATCCCCATTGCATTTTCTCTTGCGCTCGCGGCATGGCTCGCATGCGATTCTGGATCGCTTCCGTTTTGTTTGATCTGTCATGCTGATGTTGTTGTTGTTGTGCCTCTATTGGCTTAATCCGTATCATAATGGCAACACACTTGGTTTCCAGTAGTGTCTACATGTAAAGTATGGCCTTTGTTATTGAGGTGGTGACTTGCACAACTCAAGTTCTGACAAAGGCCGAACCGCCGACTCGCCGCCAAGACTGGAGTTGTGTCAAGCGCATGTGGACGGGATGACATCAGCAGAATGGCGGGGAGACGTCCGGCCGGGGATGTTCCGGGGGGAGCGTTGTCAATACCAGACCGACGCTAAAGACTTGGCGACCAACCTTAAGTTGAGCTGACCGTTAGCTTAACTTGTAGACCATGCCAATCTTAACACGATCACGTTTTCATTTTTCTATTTTTCAATCTACGTGTTATTAACACTATGGCAATAGAAAATGATGCCTCTTTTATAATTAATATTAATACTAAATAACTTGATTAAGAATGGCGAATAGAACGTTGACAAGATACATCTATAATTCCAATACGATTTGATGAACAACTTGTTAATAAGATACATGAGAAATAGATAGGAGATAATCTAATGAGATAATAATAATATCATGATGCTATTATGATATAATTAATATAATACTATATTATTTTAATAATACTAATATCAGTTTATAGCAATAATTTAAAGATCCTTTCAAACTTATAGATAGTAATGCTGATTGTGCACTATGGATCAAAAGTGTACATTATCATCATATGATATTTTATTATCCATCTATCCATATGGAAGGCTATACCTATATTGTTCCAGCAGTAGTAGTATTTTAGACACTCAAAATATAAAGATAATTAAAATATTATTTCAATAGAATCATAATAGCATCATCGTGATATCTGGCTAACATCAATATAAGATGCAACTGGGTTCCGCCCAAAAACATTTTCTAAAAAACTATTTATCACTTTTTCTTAAAGAAAATATTCGCTATACACGTCTAACAAAAACATGTCAAGATATTAAAGCTTGTCATAGATTGCGTTATGAACTAAAAAACTTTTAATGGGAAGAACTTACTAAAC
The DNA here is from genome assembly GCA_027943355.1 of Dothideomycetes sp. NU200. NCBI lineage: Eukaryota > Fungi > Ascomycota > Dothideomycetes > Dothideomycetes sp. NU200. The sequence continues at coordinate 3,477 of BSCJ01000055.1, read as the reverse complement.
AAGATTTTATTAATATTCGATTATAAAGAAATTCTATTAATCCAAATAATCCAAATAAAAGAATTCAGGCTGCAAACAAGTTGGTATCATCTTACTACTATCATCGCATTATGATAGGATACTAATGATATTTTTCTATTAGATAGTTTCTTGCATATAGAAGACTTTTTCGAAATAAAGTCTCCTATTTATCATTTGAAGATATATGTAAATCTTATATTCATAGATCACAGAATATAGTAAGTTTGATATCAAGACTATTATCATAATAATATTATAATTATACTAAAATCTAATATAAAACCAAACAAAAGTGCATCATATATCAATCCGCTGTGTCAACTATTATTATCAGATTGGACGAAAACATTATTAAATGATGCTAGCACCACATAAGGAATTTAATCTTGACTATCTAGAAACTCTATTTCGTAATCGACTCTTTTTACTACCAGTCGATTATTATAGCCAATTTGATAGATTAAGATCAATTAAGAAAGAATATAATATATTTTTATACTAATCTTATCATAATTACATCATAGCTTAGTGATGATATCACGCTAATATCGTTATATTAATATAATAAGCTGATATATCTCTATTTTATAAAGATCTATATACTAATTATAATAGGTACTAATTATTCTAGATATGAAAAAAAGATGCAATCTATACCTTGTTCTGTTATATTTTATTATATTGTACCAAAGGATCTTGTTGAAATATTATGGGTATTACTTTGTTCTGTTGGAAAACACACTTATCCACCACCTCCTCCAAATACTTTACCACAAGCCTATCTTAATATAATCATGAGATTGATTGGACAATATCATGATGCTGCTCTTACACCAGGTATATATTATTATAATCATATGATAATTTTATTATGACTAAATTAGAATAATATAATAATATAATAATTATAAGACGATTTCTATCCGAACGTGTCATTCATGATTTTTGTGAACGTTTAGGTATCCAATCAATTGTAGAACTCCATCCTGGTCTTTTGTAAAGGGATCGATTTACTAACCTTATACGAATATGGAAACTTCAAACATGGCCTGAAGGTCAAGATATCAATGATGTTTGATATGAATTTGATCGTCAATCTCGAGGTGATATAGATAAGGTAAGTTGATTTAGTTTCCATAATTCTATCATGATATCATCATTATATGATTTTGATAATGTAGTAAAGATATTATAAACTAATGAAGGATTTAGCGTTATATTCAGAATATTTTCTATTATAAAAATGATAATGAGTATTGGCTAATCACTTATATGCTTAAAGAGCAAGCTCAGATATTCATTAATCTAAAGATCTTTGAAGTTGATATGAGTTTCAAAAGGATTCGAGATCCAGAGAATAACGAAATTGTCTTCGCAGCACAATATGAACAGTATGGCAAAAGTACGTTATTTTTCTAATATTATTATTATATTATGATACTATTATCTTGCTAATATAATATAGTCATCACTTTAAATCATATCTTTATTAATTACGAAGGTGCGCTAATATATAAGCATACATTTGAAAGGATCATAGTAATTATATCGAAACTTACTGATCGGAATATCAAATGACATTATCTACATTAACAAGGGTGGGAAGCTATAATAATGGATATGTCTTCAAAGGCTATTTCAAATATATATTATCATAATAATTCATAATAATATTATAATACTAATATAATAATAATATAATTAGGTCTTAATCAATACTTATATATACTTGATATTTATCAGCATCGTAGTTGGCAGGATAATGTTGCTCATGTGTATCGAGCTTGCCAAATTTATCTTCTTAGATTAGCGAAACAAATAGCTAATACTAGTAATATCGAGATATTAAAAGAGATAATAATTATTATTATAATACGAAATATTAGAGAATATAATAAGATTATTGCAAAACTACGTAAGTATTCTTTCAACAATACTATATTACGATCATAATGGTATCAACATACTATCATCATGCTGACAGAATTCTATTAGAACGTTATATATAAAAAATCGGAGCTTGGGTATTATATAAAGCTTAAAGTTAGTATTCTTCTAATATATATCAAGTAAAGTTCCGTATGCCACCAGATATATGGAATCGACTTTGACCAAACACAAATATAGCTAAACAATCAGGTGGAAAAGCCTTATCATATAAAAGAAATCTTCCTCTTATCGAGGCCATTCGAACGTATGATTATGATATTATCACGATGGCATCAGGATGGTATTATCATAGCTAATACATAATAATAGTAAAGAACATCTTGATCGACGAGATATAATTGAGTTTCATGATCGTGAGCAACATGATATTACTTATAAATAAACTAATCCATCCAATTTGGATAATATCTATCGATATATAAGGCGAGAAGATAAATATATCTTATTATCGAAGATTATAATACTATTATAATATTATTATAATAGTATTATTAACTAATCTCAATTAGTATCAAATACTAACAAACAACATGCTGAATGGGATGCTAATAATTTAAGAGCGACGAGTCGACAATGATAAGGTTTTGTAATTTCTAAACTTAATTTTATTAATTATGATTGGCATTCAAATAATAATATTTATTATATATCATTTCAAGGTTCTGCACATAAAAGAACTTCCACACCAAGATCTTGTCAAAATTCTCGACAATCGTCATCACCTTCTGTTCAATAGTCTATTGAGAGTATACAAGCATAGATAGGATAATCTAGTACATTCTTATCTCGATCTTCTTAAAGTAGAAGTATAGAGTAATTAAGATAATATCATTTTCGTATCATAATCGTATCATGATATTTATATAATACTAATATGATTTAGTCTTCGTTAACAAATAGTACAAAGTCAATTTGACCAATATTCTATAGCTAGTCAAGCACTTATGAGCATTCGTTTAAGAGCAGCAGAGATTATGTTACAAAGATATGAACGTGGAGAGGCTCCCTTTGATCCTACTGTATTTGAACAATAGATTTATTACTATATAATTTTAATACTAGGGCGACCCTGTCTAAAAATATATTATTCTATTTAACATTTTATTTTATTATTATTATCGTATAATTAATTAATACTTTAATAATAAAATGAATTTATTACTTTATTATATTATTTTCACTTTCTTAAGAATATAATATTATATTAATAGATATAATATAAAAACTTCATTTAATCTTTATTAAATTTAAAAAAAAAAATTATAAATAATATTTATTATTATTTATTTATTTTTATTTATTTATTTTTATTATATATATTATTATTTATTATTATTTATTATTATTTATTTATATTTATTTATATATATCTATATTTATTTATTTATTTTTATTTATTTTTATTTATTTATTTTTATTATATTTAAGTATTTTTATCTATTATTATTCATTTATATTTATTTATTTTTATCTATTATTTATTTATTTGTATTTATTTATTTTTAT
>BSCJ01000054.1:0-28369 GCA_027943355.1 Dothideomycetes sp. NU200 | reverse complement strand
TTGTTGCTTCGCAATAGACACTCTGGTTGTTGCTTCGCAATAGACACTCTGGTTGTTGCTTCGCAATAGACACTCTGGTTGTTGCTTCGCAAACACCTGCAACGCCATGGCAAAAGATAAATCGGGCGAATGTTTGGTTTGTTATCGCCCTTATGCCTATCTCTGGGATCACATTAAGAAAAACCACCTCCATAGCCACATCCCTCTGCCAACACTTGCTGCCATGGGCTACACCGCATGCCCTGCCTGTGGATAAGCTTGCTAGTCCACCTACGGAATTTTTTCATATTAAGCTAGGACCTGCAATAAGGCCCCCCGCCGCTCGCTTACGCCCACCTTACCTGAAACACCTAACCACACCGCCCCCACATCGACTGCCACCGCCTTGACAGCCTACCCTGCTACAATCATATAAGCAGGAAGCCGTAGAAAACGTTGTCGCAACTCCCCGTCGCCGCCCCCCGCAAGGGACAGGGCAAAGCCAAGAGCAAGGAATACATATATACATAATAATTATTCTAAAATATCAACAGACGCTAGCAGGGAAGTTGCAAGCCTTCTAGCCGGATCACAAAAGGAATACCTATAATAAGGCAGCCCAGAGCTAGGAAGCCAAAACGGCCAAGTGCCAGACTCCCAAAGCAGCTCGATATACGGTTCGCCAAACGACTCGACGATTGGCCACATAGAGAACCTGCTATCGAGTCCAGGGGGCGGCCAGAGCGGCGACCTCTCTATCCAGATCCCGAATCACCAGCCGGCAGATAACAGTAGCAGAGTAAGCTCACCCGCCGAAAGCGATATAGCTGTTGCAAATAGCCCCTCCCGGGATATAGGTCGCCAAAGGAGCCTAAGCCAGGAGACTGTTACAACCTCTGAATACTAGCCCTCGCCGACAGCCTCGCCTATTTCTCTTGGCCCTCAACTCTCGGGAATACGGACCTACGGAGACGAACACACCCCCCCGCCGCCCGATCTAGCCGATACGAACCGAGGCAAAGGCCAGAACAAGAGTTGCAACTTCCAGCCTCGTAACAAATACCTGCAACAGCTCTTTAGCTACAACCATATTTAGGCAAAGGACCATACCTTCTAGGGAATACAGGCATCACACTTCGCGGACGCAGCAGCCAGATATGCAACCCGCTACAGCCGGCAGGCCTCGGAAAGACACCTACTAGATTTTTTTCTTCTGCCCAAGGTGGGACTAACCCTAGGGGTATAGTCGGAGGAATTCAGCGTCAGACACACCCTGCAACAATACCCTGACTTCAAACTGCCACCGCCCACCCAGATCGAGGCCGAGGAGGCCCAGGAACACCTAGGCCAACCGCATAACCTTAGGGACACTCCCACAAGGAGGGCGCAAAGACTAGTGGAGAGAGGCTACCTGGGAAGAGCTACAAGAGCCCTAGTCGACCCTACTTCCCTTGCGAGAAACTTATCCGAAGTACTTGCAAAACTTAAGGAAAAACACCTAGCTGGCCAGCAGAGGCCTTTTGCTTCGAATGCAAGCCCCCGGGCTGGACCACGACCTACAGCCGAGGACATACACCAAGCCCTGGCCACCTTTCCGAAAGACACAGCCGCGGGACTGTCTGGCTGGTCGGTGCCGCTGTTGCAAGAAGCCTGCAAGAGGAAGCAAGTGGTCGAATTTCTTGTTTAGCTTTGCAAGCAGATCCAGAACGGCACAGCACCTGGTAGCCAACTGCTGACAGCATCCCGACTTGTAGCCCTCGATAAGGAAGATGGTGGGGTGAGACCTATTGCGGTCGGAGAACTGATCTACAGGCTGGTTGCAAAAGTCCTGCTCCGGAAACAGTTTGTGGTAGACCAGCTTGCACCCTTCCAGCTAGGAGTCCAGAGCCCGGGAGGCGTCGAACCAATCATACACCTCCTTAGACACGCAGTTGACGGCAACCTGAGGGGATATACTTATGTGTGCTCTGCAGACTTCCAAAACGCCTTTAACTTAGTCTTTCGGAAGGCTGTCTCAGTTGCAACAATCATGTACGCCCCGAAGTTTTACAAGCCAGCCAAGTGGGCATATGACGAGCCTTCGGCACTAATCATGTACGATGGGACTGTGATCACCTCCTCGGAAGGTGTGCGGCAAGGAGACCCCCTAGGTCCCCTCCTCTTCTCGCTAGCCATCCGACACTCGCTAGAACAGCTGCAACAACAGCTTAGAAGCGCAATCAGAAAAGGACTATCTTCTCTTATTATTGTTGCCTACCTAGACGATGTCTACATCCTCTCCAAACAGAAAATTTGGCCGGAGAAGCTAGCGGACTATCTGCAACATGCTCCTATTACCCTTAACATTTAGAAAACTAAGTCATATTTGCTTGCGGAGCTTTGACAGACCGGACTTAAGGCACTAGGCTCATTTATAGGCCCCTTAGACGGCAGGAAAAGATTCCTCCAGGACAAGATAGAAGAGTTGCAACAGGTACTCGAACGGCTACAAGACCTTCCAAAACAGCACGCCCTACTGTTGCTAAGGGCAAGTACCTCCTCGCTACTTCGACACCTCCCCCGGACGATAGAATTAGAAGGCCTGCAGGACGAACTCCAGGACATCGATCGAAGATTGCTCTAGACTGTCAAGCACCTCCAGAAGTCCTATGACGACAAACCACTTGACCAAGACCTTATTGCACTGCCAGCGCGGCTAGGAGGGTTGGGTATCACCCTATTTGCGGAGACAGCCCACCTAGCCTTCCAGAATTCAAAGGCAATAGTAGATCTTGCCTTACAGAAGATCCTTACACCAAAGCTATTCTGGAGGCTCCCACGCGAGTTCTCCCTATCACCTACCCGGTCTGCATCTAAAGACGATCTATAGTAAGATTAGGACGACTTGTAACAAGACCAGGATAATTCGCAACAAGACCAGGATAACCTGCAACAGGATAGCGACGACGACTCGCAACAGGACCAGGCCGAACTGCAACAATCTCGGGGAAGAAGCAAGACTAGAGCAATCGAAATCTAATAACAGAGCCTAGCCTACTTCCTTACCCAGAACGTGCAGGAAGAACCAGAGCCCACACCAAGACACTAGAGCACTAACGCTTTAGGGACTGGGCTTGCAAGGTCTATCTATCGTACCGCAATGGACAAACTCTATAAGGCCCGCCTTGCTAGAGTCCAACAAAAGCTATCACAAGGACAAGAGGCGGTCCGTATGGAAAATAGCTCTTATTTAGGAAGAAGATGGCTCTCTGCCCTCCCGACATCGCAACCCCTACTCCTTGCTGACATGGACATAGCTGCAGCCCTCTCGATCCGCCTGCTCATTACCCCGGAAGATGAACAGGACATCTGCAGGCACTGTAATAGGGTTTACACCTTCGGCCACGAGGATGCCTGCCGAGCAAGGACACGCCAGACAATAGTAAAACACGACAAGATCTACCAGGCCCTCGTGACAGCCCTCTAGACATGTCCTGACAACAAGGTCTTCCTAGAACCGCAAGGCGACTATAGGGGAATTAGAACGGATATTCGAATCGATAACCCAAGAGGCTCAGTCTTTCTGGACGTTTCAGTCATCTCCCTCACTAAGGAGTCAGCAAAGCAAGACCCGTATGACACCCTTGCAGCAGCTGAACAAGCAAAGAAAAACAAATACCGAAATCTCGGCCAGGCTTTTAAGTCATTTATCCTTAGCCAAGAAGGCCTCCTAGGAAAGGAAACCTCACAAACATACAAGGAGCTGCAACAGTCCTTCTCACCTAGCATAGCCGAGTGGCTAGACAAGTACATCTCTACCCTACTAGTCCGGCTCCGGGCAAGGAACTGGATGGGATATGGGATTAACTAACACTATGCGATCTAGCGAAGGTAGACCACCTGTTTCCTTACCACACCTAGGTTTTCTAAGTTTAGGAGCATAATATAGCTTATATAGTATTATATCGAAGTTTTGTAAACCCTAAACCCTAAACTCTAAACAGCGATCACATCAATATAAGATCCTAAGATGAATAACGCCCTTGGCAGTGCCATATATCCATGGCTGTGTATCACAAAACATGCATGAAGCTGTTCTTGGTAACGAAGAGAAAAGGGGCAACCCAGAAACTCAGATCTTCCACCGATGATGAGGTAACGTATTTCGGTGTTTGATTTGCTAACGAATTTACGGCTTGAAGACAAGATTGGAAGCGAATTGAGCAGCTCTGCGTGGAATATCTTCCTGCAATATAGTGTGGACCTCTTGAAACTGAACATAAGTCTTCTGCACGAAAACGGCGAGCGTGACCAAGGATACTTGTCACATCAGGTGCTGGTATGCTTAAGAGTGTCGCCACGCTCGTCGACGGCTGCAGGACCGTCCAAGAATTCCCCCTCGTGAAGTTTATCATCGTACTGACCACATGTGACCTGTGGGACTTGCTTGGAGATATCCTGGTGAAGCAGGTGATGGCACTGCTTTTGCTCCTCCACGCTTAGTTACGGAATTGGACATTGGCGTGTAGGTGTAGCATAGTCGTGCCCAATCCAGAGTCTATAATGGTTTGACAAGTCAAGGAGCCTGCGTGCAGAATGATAGAGCTCTTTAGCGTTGCCACTCGGGTAGCCACTAGCTTACCGTTGGGCGAGAAGGCCACTACAGTAACTCCCCGTGTACAAACTCCGAGAGTGCTAGGTGCTTGGCCAGATGCTGCGCCCCGTAGCCTGACTGTCTTAACATCCGATGCAGAGGCCACGAAGTTGCCGTCAGATGGGAAAAGCCACAGCAAGGACCCCATTTTGATGACCTTCGAAGATTTGCACACATCTGTTCCACCTGTCGGTTACGGCAGAACTAATGCTTATCCATCCTGGGATGTAAGTGGAGTACTCTTGTCGCACAATGCGTCTCTAGGACAGAAAAATATTGCTAACACGTATACCTGACACACGGCAATGAAGCTGTGAGATCGGCTCGATGACAAGAACCTTCCATTGGTCCTGCCGGGCTTTTGCTGACAATATTTGGATGGTCAGACACAGCTTTACTGATACTAGTCTATAAAGCTTGCGCCCTATCCACGATGAGATGCCTCGAAGCGGCTAGCTGTCTCGCAATAGTAGTAAGGAATAGCTGGGCATTACCAACATCTCTACCACCACGAAAGAAGAAAAAGCTGGCTCCTCGGTGTCCGCTATCGTGAAGTTCCCGAGCTATGTCGCGCGCAATGGTCGGCTTGCCGTTACCAGCTATGCTACTGAGCCGGGAGACGCATTTTTCGTCTTTGACATTGTGTACCCATGCTCTTGTCTCTGCCAACACCTCGACGCGGGTGTCACTGGGGCGCAGCGGGTTAAACTGTTTTCCGGAAGAGTTGGAGGCGGCTTGTTCAGCGAAGGGAAGGTAATCAAGCGGGTTGGAGTCACTGTCATGGTTATATCCACCTGAGCAAGCGCCTGCTCTGTTCTGTAACAGTTCCTATCATGTGGTAAGAGCAAGCTTTGCCTGCCAAGACAATCGTGCTCTGTCCTCCTCACACGTTCGTAACAGATCAATGCGTAAGATGGCTCAAAGCTGGGGCTAGCTTAAAGCCACCTACGTCAGCTTAATGCGATTGTTGTACATAGTCGCTTGAAAATCAGGAGCTCATTTCATGCTAAACCATTTCGTCATGGACATATAGATAAGAGCTCCATTTCCAAGAGCAAACATTCTCTCTTTCCCATTCTGCAGAATTCGAGAAGTAGGGTTCATCGCAATCTTCTTTATTCTCAGCTTTAATTGGCATTCAGATCTCGGTTCCACTTCTCAGATTTATTCACAATCATGCCTGACCTTGGATTTGATCCACTCAATCGCGAGCCCCCAGTAACTGAACTGGTGTCATCATTTCTTACAACAAAAGACGCTTACGACCGCAACCATGGAGGTATACCAGAAATTGATGCCTCAAAACACCATGTCCGGGTAGATGGAGCAGTGAAGAATATATTGGACCTTTCAATGTCTGATTTGGAAGCCTTGCCTCAACATACTGTTGTCTCTGCGCTTCAATGTGCTGGCATCAGAAGACATACAATGCGCACAGCCATCAAGGAAGTCCAAGGTATTGATTGGTTTGATGGAGCTGTCATGAATTGCAAATGGCGAGGACCGAGACTCAAAGACATCTTGGAAAAGGCGCAGGTCATTCTCTCAAAGGAAGAGAAGGGTCATGTAGCATTTGCAAGCCATGCGCAGCCCTGCCAGGAAGATGAATGGTATGGAGCTTCGATAGATCTTGCAAGAGCACTTGAAGAAGACAAGGACGTCATTTTGGCACTCGAGGTGAGATTTTGTTGATCACGAACTATGATACATGGAGATAGCTGACTCTCGCACAGATGAATGGAGAGCCACTTACCAAAGAGCATGGGTTCCCTGTTCGAGTGATAGTTCCCGGCATTGCTGGCGCCCGAAGCGTCAAGTGGCTAGACCGGATTACCGTGCAAACGGTCGAGAGCTCCAACTACTATCAACAACACGATTACAAGATTCTCCCGCTAGAAGCGGTAGACAGCGAATCTGCCGAGAAGTTTTGGGATACGACACCAGCACTGCAGACGATGCCGGTCAATAGTGCCATTGCCATACCAGAACCTGGATCGAAGGTGGAAAGGTCAGCAGAAGGTATGGTAACAGTGAAAGGGTTTGCTTTGCCCGGTGGTGATGGCGGAGCGGTAGTCAAAGTCGAAGTATCCGGAGACGAGGGGAAGACATGGCTTGAGGCAGAAATTGAGCATGATGCAGATGAAAGTAAGTGGTCATGGAGGTTATGGAAGGCAGTTGTCAAGGTGGAGGCAGGCAAAAATACACGTATTCTCAGCAGGGCTACAGACCAGTCTGGGGGCACACAGCCGGAACGTTCGCAATGGAACCTGAGAGGTGTAGCGTACAATGGGTATGGAGAGACGACAGAGCTCGAGATCGTGTAGAAGGACAGTATACAAGAACGAAAACAAATAACAATGTCGAAGTTGGTTCCATGAAGCGTGGAGGAAACCAAGACGGGATGGCTATTGTGGACGTGAACAAGTCGACCAAATCAGTCTAGACAGTTGCATGCTAGGATTGCGACCCAGACCCTTAATACGTCAATCTCTCATCGATCTAATCATAAGAAAGACTCTGATCGCGCCCCCATCGAATCGTCGTAAAATAGGACTCGCAGTCCATCGATCATCCCGCGAGCTCCGTAGCAGACAGCTCAACCACCACAACCACAACAACCGCCATGGTTCCCTCAAAAGATGTCGAGCCCCAGCAGCATGAGTTCAGCTTGCTATCCATGACCGTCACTCGCTCAAGCTGACTGAACATGTACAGGCTCTATCTTCTCCATTGGACGTGCCGCTTTACCCATCCACCACCGCCTAGCATCTACTAATGTCCACCCAATCCCGTCGGTCTCTTCGAGAACATGATTGGTGGCCCTTGTCAGTCGAGCTCAGCCCCGGTTCGATGGAGACCATCTACGATGGTATTCAGCGCCCTCTCAAGGGTATCTCGGCTGTGTCCAACAGCATTCCCTAAAAACGTGGTATCGGCGTGTTCGTTCTGGACCGTGCAGGAAAATGAAAGTTCAAGCCTGCTGTTTACAAGGTTAACGACCACATCACTGGTGGTGACATTCTCGGTTTCTTTTGGGAGAATTCGCTGCTCAGCAATCACAAGGACCTCCTTCCTTCCAGAGCTCGCAGCACCGTCACCCGCATCGCCGCGGCTGGAAGCTACACCGTTGATGGAAAGATCCTCGAGGGCGAGTTCGAGCGCAAGGAGACCGGGTACAGCATAATGCAAGAGTGGCCCACCCGTGTCACTCGTCCCGTCAACGACAAGTTTGGTTCCGACTCATCCTTCATTGTCGGTCAGCGTATCCTTGATGTCTTCTTCCCTAGTGTCCAGGGTGGTGCTGTCTGCATTTCTGGTGCTTTCGGTTGTGGCAAGACTGTTATTTCCCAGTCCATCTCCAATTTCTCCAGTTCTGACACTATCGTCTACGCTGGATGTGTACGTGCGACCCGAAGAAAAATACCACGCTTTGTTCTGGTGTCTGGTCTGCTTCCAGCCGCGACTGGAAAATATTGGATCCGGCCATTAAGCAGAGTTGTGCCGTTTCTCCTGAACCATACTTTTGGAAATTATGCTAACTTTTTCTGTGTTTAGTGTGGACGCAGTAACGAGATGGCCGAACTCTTGGTTCACTTCCCCGAGCTAATCATCGACGTCGACGGCAAGAAAGAGCCTATCATGAAGCGTACGACTCTTATCGCCAACACCTCCAACAAACCCGTCGCCCCTCGTGAGGACCCTCTGCACCAGTATCGCCCTCGCCGGGTACTTCCATGACCCGGGTAAGGACGATGCCATTGTGGCTAATTCTTCTCCTCGTCGGGCTAAGGCTCTTCGTGAGACATCTGGTCGTCTCGGAGAGATGCTTGCTGACTAAGGGTTTCCTGCTTACCTCGGTGCCAAGCTCGCCTCTCTCCACGAGCCTGCTGGCTGCGTTACTGCTCTTAACAGCCCTGATGACCGCAAGGGTAGTGTTCCATTGTCGGTGCCGTTTCTCCTCCTAGTGATGATTTCTTAGACCCTGTTACTAGTTCTACTCTCGGGATTGTACAGGTCTTTTAGGGGCTCGACAAGAAGCTTGCCCAACGTAAGCATTTCCCTTCGAGCAATACCTCGCTCTTTTACTATAAACACATCAGTTCGCTAGAGGAGTACTACTCGAAAAGAAGAAACCGGGGAGTCCCTCGTCTGCACGATCGCAACAAGGAACTCTTAACCACTGCCGGGAATCTCGAACAAGTCGTGCAACTATTTAGAAAGTCTGTCTTTAGTGATGGTGACAAGAGCACTCTTAATGTCGCAACCCTGCTTAAGGAGAACTTCTTACAACAAAACGGTTACAGTGACCATGATCAGTTTTTTCCTCTATTGAAGATTTTCTGGATGATGCAGAACATGATGAGCTTCCACGACGAGGCTTAGAAGGCCATCTTCCAAGGACGTGCCTAAGGCAAAGTTAGAGAGGCTACCGGTGAGATCCGGAGCGAACTCAGGAGCATGAAGGTCGAGTTTCTGGATGATGGTGAGGAGAAGGTTGTCAAGATGGTGGACTATAATATTCGTCTATTCAAAAATCTTGTTATAATAACATCTATTTCCCCGCATCCGTGCTGTCCATCGCTCCGCATACGAGGTTCATGGTCATCTTCCTTTGATACTTATCGGACAATTTCACTCTTTGGACGTACCATTATCTCCATCGTTAAACTGGGTGCGATGTCGCAATCCTCGCCTCTTACCACCTGCGGGTGTTTTAATCTGCAGGTTTAGCTCCAGGTAGACTTCCATCATCCGTCTATACATCCATACCTGCTGATGAAGATGATCCGTAGGACCGTTCGCAGGCTCTTAATAGCTAACTAGGGCGACTCTGTCCCGCGTATCGACCGTGCAGTCCTAAAGGGCCCGTACTTCCAGTCCACCACCTCCAGCCCATAGCTGTAAACCTGAAATCCTCCCTCTAAGTTCTGTCTCTCATCCCAACATCGATATCCCAACTGACCCTTTCCGACCTGGTATCCTCGAGAACTCAGGTCTCCAACCTGAGATTGTGCTTTCGAAACTGAATCCGCGATTGATTGTTGCGCGTATGACTAGCTTTCGCAGGGACGGAAAGTATACAGCTATGGCTGGGCATGATACCAGTTACCCAGCCGTTTCTGGCGTACTTCCTCAACTGGGTCGCAAAGACTCCACTCCACATCCTCCCACGAACCTTCTCCAAGACCTTGGAGGCGGAGGATTGGTATGTTTTGTGGCGATTGTGATGACAATGTTGCAGAGGCAGGAGAGCGGATCGAGAGAGGTTGCAGAGCCGCATGTGGTTGATGAGGCTGCGCATCTGGGCATTATGCTGCGATTTGCGGGAAAAAATCCTATGTGGGATCGACCGCGAGGTTGGAATCCATTGAGTGGTGGGTGTCCTTATTACGACACTCATGAGTGCAAGGATGGGAGGTATATGGCTGTATGAGTTGATTTCCTCATCATCTTTGCAAAGGATTTGTCATTGATGTGCATAGCAGAGCTCTGGAATCACAGTTCTTCGCCCAACTACTCGAAGGTCTTGAAATCAAGACATCTGAATGCCGAACCTAGGAAAGATCGTAAGACACAGTCAGCTTTGTGAGACCTCCCCACAAAGATGTTCTGCCAGCTTCGCGACGCCTCTTCACAAGATGTTTCAAGTCCAGAGATTGGTCTGAGTGAGCAAAAGTTTTTGATCACACGAATGCCTGTGGCACACCCTTACTAACACAGGACCAGCTCGAAGATAGCGGGTACGATCAACGACCCATCGTGACTTTGAAAGATTCTCCTGGCAAGGCTATTATAGAAGGCGAAGCAGACACGAGACCTGTGTATGAGGGGCAAGGTATCGGAATCAAGGGCAACTATTGTCAGAGCAGAGGTCAAGCACCAGGTGTTGGTGGTGAAGAGATAATGGATCGTCAATTTTATCCGCGGGCGCTTTGCCTTCGACAAGATCACTCGGATCATTTTACCAACCAGATACTGCTCAAGCATATCGAACAGCTCTTGCTTCTTATGTGTTGTGAATATGTTCCAGTATAGTTTGATGTTGCCACCCAATGCTTCGTGGATTACCTCGCCGCCAGGATGATTTGGGACGCAATCAGTGATGTTGTAAACACTGGTTCCGTAATATATCCAGTACGAGTCTGTAGTCGAGTTGTGTTGAGCTATTTCAGGAAGTCTAAAGAGCCTTGCTGAAGGCTCAGACTCTGCTAGAGCTTTCCTTTGGGACAATTTCGTGAAGACCAGTGTAGAAACACCTATCATAGCTACACTTACAATCCAAGCTTGCTATTTGAGCACGGCGTGGAGGTGCCGCGAGAGTCTCGGTATTAACTTGATGGCTGGCCCAAGTGCTCTTCTGAACATGGCAGGACTTGCAGGCAACATTCCTGAATGAGTGGTCGATTTCAGTGCATGCATGTCGGAAGGGAGTCCTCCAGTTGCCCATTATGAGATGGAAGAAATAGCAAGGAATGGTGATGAACAGGCCTTTCTCAGCCATTCGAGAGACGATGGTGTACAAGACAAAATGATGCCCACAGACTGTCCTGGATCGAAGAGAAAGACAGAGAGATCTCGGCAATTAATGGAAGTTCGGCGATCTTTACCCTTCAACCTCGACCAGGGGTTCAAAGCCGGCTGCTCCACTATCATGTTATTCTCGCGTGCAAAATTCGATGTACAAGCTGGTCAGTGGGGTTGCCACCAGCACCAAATTTACCACATTTCCACCTTATTATTACCTATATAGACATCAGTCAGGCCAACTACTGCTAGCTGTATATATCAAACTGTGCGTAGCAGGTAGCGTCGTCGATTGTAGGCTTCATACCCTTGACCCGAGCGGTTTCTGACCTTGTATATAGCTCTCAACTACCTTACCAATATGAAGCTCTCAGATCACGATAAGAAGCTTATCGAGGCCATGTTTATCGACGACTGCACTGTTCCAAATGTCCAGAAAGTCTTCCCACAAGCTCATCGATCTTCGCTTAGCCTATTGAAGCGCAACTTTGACTGCTTTGGCACTGTATGGGAACCCAATAACGCAAAGAAGACTCGAGGTCGACATAGCAAGATCAAGCCATATATGCATGAATGGCTTATCGACTTGCTCGCCTTTAGGAACGACCTTTGGCAGGAGGAATTGGTGTTCGAATTGTGGTGTCAGTTTGATATAACAGTTGATAGATCGACGATAAGTCGCCTTCTCAAAAACGCCAGTCTCAGCAACAAGGTCAATACTCGAATAGCAAGCCGAAGGGACCCTGTTCAGCAAGGGGTCTATCAGGAGCATCTAGCAGAGCTTATGCGCGAGGGTATTGCGGGTGGTGCTGTTGACGATCCGGTCGATATGCTCCTGTATTTGGACGAGTCAGCAGCAAGCGAGAAGGTGCTATTCAGACGACGGTCGTGGTCTCAAATTGGTAATCCAGCATATACAAGGTCTGAGCTAGTGTCTAAAACACGTTGCTCAGTCCTGCCGGCCCTCGATATCGATCGCTATCTGACAGGTTCAACCCTTGTAGTAGAGGGTGCAGTAACCCAGGAGATCTTTGAACACTGGCTGGAAACAGCGATCTTACCTCGCTGCGAACCGTTCCCCGGTAGAAGGTCGATAGTTATCATGGATAACTGCTCAACTCACCACTCAGAGAAGGCAAGTATCCGACGGGCACCACTTCGACTAGATTTTGACCCAAATCCAGATCAGAACCATGTGTCAGCAAGCAGGTGTCTACCTGCTGTACCTGCCACCTTATTCGCCTCATCTGAACCACATAGAACAGTCATTCCATCTCTTGAAGCAGTGGTTACGTCGATGGAGGGACCTTGCGCCGAGGCAATCGGATTTCCAGACCCTGGGTGAGGAGTATAAGCTAGCGTGGAAGAATCACCTAGAGGAGGCTTCATACGCTGCACTCAAGGATAAGGACATACGAGGCATGTTTAGACATGCTAAGATACCTTGTTAGAGTGGGCCGTCGCTAGTCTGAGTTTGCTGTTCGTCGTCGGGATCGCTTTCTAGGTCTTTATCATCAGTACTCTCATTTGCATCATCCATGTCATCGCTCGATATTTCCACCCGATCTGGAGAACCAAATTTTGGTGCGGTACCACCAAATTTTGGTTGTTGGAACGGGTCCAGTCGGTTGGTTCTGTGACATGAAATAAATTTCGAGAGATGCTCATGTATCAGCACCCGTAGACCAAATTGAGGCACTACCTTCTCGAGAGAGCTGTCAGTGGCCTTGAATAGCATGGATATCGTCCAGAAGTCGGCATCAAGTGCTGCCATCGCTCGGTCGAGGCCTGCCTGCCAGGACTCTGGGCGAGTACCTTGGACAGCAGCCTTGACTGAGTCCCAAAAGGCGACCCAGCCATCACCACTGTCTAGCTCTGGTGGTACAGGACTGTTTGACTTCTGCCGAGGTGTTTAAGGGGTCTCAGTTGATTGAGATGGTAGTGGTTGCTGAGCTCCAACGTAAAAGACTTGGGACACCGATGAAGAAGCTTAAATTGGCGTACTTTTGGCCTTCTTCTTAGCTGCTTGTCGTTCAGCATACTCAGCTTCGTTCTTAGCATCTTCGAGACTAATAAGTCGTCGAATAGACATCGGTGGATGGCGTACATCGCCTCCCTCGGATTGCATGACCTCACGCCACTTTGCAGCCATGTTATATGTGATCTTGTAGTGTCGTCCTTTGTGGAGCCAGCGAGCGAGACCAAGGCGTGCTCTAACCTTGCAGGTCATCGGTGTAGGACATGACCAGTGGGCAATGATGTCGTTCCAAAAGCTGCCACGCTCTTCCTAGTATTTGGAGGTAGAAAGGAGGGAGCGTTTAGTGCGTCTACCAGTTCGAGAAGTTGATGAAGCCTCTGGCTTAGCAGCTAGCTCTGGCTCTGGTGGTTGCAAGCCTGCCGGAGTCCAAACCGAGTTGATAGTAATGCTAAAGTCCTTGTGCCCATCAGAGGCATTGAGACATACAAGGTCGATAACTTGGCTCCATGGCTGAGCTCGGCCATGCTCGAGAGTAATACTGCTGGTTTCCTTCGGGCCACGAGTAGCTCGAGCTGAGCTAATAAGTGCTCGAATCTTATAGGGCATTTGGTTAGTAATGTTATTAGACCGACAGAGGACATTAATTGGCTGGTCCATCAACTTTATGACCTCTATCCAGCTGGTGTTAGTGTCAAACACGAGGGTATCGTCATTTGACACAATTTGGTGGTTCCATCGGGTCACGAAATGCAGCTTGAACCTAATCGGCGCTGGCGGCAGCGATATGGCAGGTTCGACAGGGTTTTTTTGTATATTTCGCGTTCCCGTGGCCCTAATAGAGGTCTTTTATCGCTTGTCCTTTGATTTGGAAGTAATCGGTTGGGTGGTGGTTGATCGGATAGGAGGTGAGTGTTGGACTCTAGATTTTGGTGCGGACGGCTTCGTGGGTGGCTTCGGTCGCGCAGGTGACTGTTTTGCAACCACCTTCCCAATATTTAATGCTCTGGTTTTGCCTAACGTGTTCGCAGCATCGGAAAGTGGTTTCCTGCCAGCGGATACCTTTTTTAAAGGTGGTTGTGGTGGTTGGGTGGCTGGTTTGCGTTTCTCCGATACCCACAATGGGGTCGACAATTCGGCTTCTAACAACTCCCCAAGGCGCTGAGGAGCCACACCACGCGTGGATCGACGTGGTATTCGGGGGACTTGTTCTTCAACCTCTTCTTGCCAGTGTATGCGCCTGCTATTGCGTGATTTTCTCAGTGTAGTGTGGTTGGAGGAGTAGGTGGATATAAGCTCGGAATCAGCGTCGTTCGCTGGCGCGTCTTGGGAGACAGTATTGGCCGCCACAGAGGTATCAGATGGATCCAACGCGTTGGGAAGGGTATGCGCAGCACTAGAAGTTGACATATTGACCATTACAATGATATAATATAATGTGGTTGTAGTGTAGTTGTATAAATTAGCTATGTTTACATAACTTCTAGAGCCTGGGTGGCCACTGCGCGAGCGCTTTGTACATCGAATTTCGCACACGAGAATATAGAATTGTAGGGTGGGACAGGCTCGGAACATGCGGAAACGCTACTATGTCTGGGTTGGATTTTGCGATTCGCTATTGAGCGAGGCCTCACCTGCCCAAACAGCGAAAAGAAACGGCTCAATACTACGAGTCGTGAACGACCTGCATCAATTCGTTCACGAGAACAGGTATTCAAGAAGGCAAGAATTTGCTGGGAGCACTTGCGTTCTACCCAATCAGCTATCCGTGAAGTCTCTCTAGTTTGCACCATCATCGCATTTCTTGCCTGACACGCTTGACACTCTTCACAAGTACAGATCCCGTGACCGGAGCTTTGCCCGAGATAGTCAGCCAAGATATGCCGAGCGGCAGTATATGTGCTCCAGACCGTTGCGCTTGTTCGGGGAGAACAGGCGATCTAGAGTCGCCGATGAAGTCGGCGCACATGGATGAATCCCCATGATTGTTTGGATTCGGGGACATTGCAAAAGCACCCCACGGCTTACTAATGCGCACGCCTTCCTCTACCTTTTATAGGTTCCACCAGATTATGTCTGTGTCTGGTATCTGGACAATCAGGAATCGATCTTGCAAACCTCGCAACACCTCGAAGACCAACCAAGCGATCAAGAAGTCAATTTCGATTCACAATTCCTAACCAGCAAAAGAATATCAATCGAACATACATAGACATCATGCTATTTGAGTCGATGGCCACTCTTGTCACTGGCACTGCTTTTGGTGCTGCGCTCGCAGCATCTGGCGTGTACATGCCCTCAGTGATCATTGATCAATTCCGGTTGACCGACTTCCATATGTTCCATGTATTCGCGACTGCTATGGGATCAAGCGCGTGAGTAAGACCAGTACGTCGCTAGGTTGAGTGAACGCCTTGACTAACTCCTTCTTATCTCAGGATGGCCATGCTCATCCTCGAAAAGTTTAACATCAGCCAACGACCAGTCAGAGCGAACGCTAAGGTCAGCGTGTGGACACCATACGACGCAAATATTGCTGGTGGCGCCTTGGTCGGTATCGGGATGGCCCTTTCAGGCGCTTGTCCCGGCACAGTCCTTGTGCAACTCGCTCAGAGGATACCATCCGCAAATGCCACTGCTCTTGGCGCGCTTTTCGGCGCAATTGTATATGTCAGGACTCGAGATTGGATGGAACTCAAGGCACGTCCACATGAAGTCGCTAAGCAAGCACCTTGCAAGAAGACTATTTCTGAAGTGTTTCGGGCTTCAGAAGCGGCTTTATACTCGATCTTCGGGCTAGGGATTGCGGGAGTACTATCGTTGACGAGGGCCAAAGTCGGAAACAGTCTCGTCCCACCGGTAATGGGCGGTTTGCTCATCGGATCTGTGCAAGCACTCTCTTTGCTGCTCATATCCAAGCCCCTTGGTGTATCGACAGCGTACGAAGACTTAAGCCAGAATGTACTCCAAGCCTTCACTGGGCGCCTGGAGAAACAGGGCTGGTTGACGAATCCGATCATATTCTCCAGTGGAATCATTGCGGGCAGCGCGGTGTTGTTGCAGAACATACCTGCGGCGATCAGCTTTCCATCGGACGCAGCTATTCCATCCTGGCAAGCTTTTGCAGGAGGTGTTGTCATGACATTTGGCGCTAGGTTGGGTGGAGGTTGTACTTCTGGACACGGGCTGTCTGGACTGAGCGCTATGTCCTTCTCGAGCCTGTTAACGGTAGGGGCTATGTTCGGCGCTGGTATCTTGACACAGAAGCTTATGTGATCGAACGATTCAATAACCCGTGTCTACTTCCAGACGCCCTCCCTTGCTATGCCTCTGCCATGAACCTCCGCGTGGCACCACGGAGCATGCAAGAATGATATATTTGTTCATGTTTTGATAGCGCATAGATGGGAGCATGTATACATATATATATACTTCAGACGACTGCTACCAGCAGACGTGACGATGAGTCACTTGAAGATATCTCCATTGTCAGATCAAAGCATGTTTGTTGATATCCACAAGTCTCATTACCTTGAACTGCGACGCGATACGAGATTGAATAAGCTAGAAGCTCACGACGTTGCACACATCACGGCGCTGCGTAACGCCTCTCTTCCTCTCACCCTGTCTCAGTTTGATTCTTCTGCATGAACGCACGGGTACCAACCACCTATCGATGAACCCTCTCCTATACTAAACATGGGGGGGTGGGATGGCTCGACGGGGAGAGCGTCTGGTAATTCCTCTTGAAGTAGCTATATATACACCCATTTCTACGAAAGGAAGAAGATCGTGAGTTCGGATCCTATAATCCTCAACCCTGCACGCTCACGTTAATGAACCTTGTCAAGTGCTCGGGCAATGCCCCCTTCGAGGTGGTAGCGGCAGGATCCCTAAGCCGTCATTGGTTTTCCCTGCTTTTCCCAATTGGGTTTTCACGGGTTTTTCATCAATCACAGGTGTCTACTGGTTTGGTCGGACGGAGGTGTACTACGTGATGACTAGCTGGAATAGACAATAAGGTCGTCATTACTAAACTTGGCGGATATATATAACAAGACAACGCAGACGGAAATACTAGCGATAGCTCATGCCTCCACCAGGGCGAATAGCTTAAGGATATCAAATCAAATCAAATCAAATCAAATCAAACCCCGAGCTATAATCCATATAGTCTTGAGGCATGCAATACTTTCTCCCCAAGATCCACGACCAGGTAGGCAGTAGTTGAATGGCAAATTGCGGGTATGATCGCAGATGTCATATATCTGTTACTAAACGATCGCTAGCGACGATGCATTGCGCTCTGAGATCATATCAGTATGGATATTTACATACGGCGAGTGGATCTATTGACTTTAGTCTTGTCGCCGTGAACATGGTCCGCTCCCACATTCTCATTTCAGAAAGGTCAATTTGCCAATCTCTTCACGACCGAGCTGAACACCACTCTGCTGGAGGTAACGCTGGACATCGTCAAGGGCGTATGTCCAATTCGAGTCTGCGTATATCTTGCCCTTGAAGGCCAACACGACTTCACCATTGACAATAATCCGAAGACGTCTTTGATGATCTTTGGTCAAACAAACTTCCAAACCTACATGTCCTAAGTAGGGAGCAATCTTTCCGACGTTCCACTTGCGCTCAATATCCATGTGGGTTGTTGATGGCGGTCGTGATCCGTCATGATATAAGCCTAGCGCAATTACAAGATATAACACCTCTTCCCGATGCGTGAAGCCGGTCCAAAGGGGGAGGTTTTCTCCAGAGCGTCCAGCCAGAAGTTCTTGAAGAAGTTCGATTGTTCTTTCGAGCCACGGTAACGCGTAAACACCCGGTCGTGGCATACCATAGCCCTCGGAGTGATAATACTTGATATCTCGCGTATACTCGAATCCTAGCCAGTCTTCGGACGTAAAGAGTTTGGAGAATGGCGATTTATCTTCCAGTACCAAGTCGTAGCAGCATATGAGTTGCATGGCATATATGTCATGTGGTGTGAGTTTAAAGTCACCGATCGCGTACTCCGCCAGTCTATCGATTATGGGCACGGTGTATTGAGACTTGAACTCATCAGCGGCAGTTTGGCCGGCATTTTGGTCAATCTCTTCGAATTGTTTGTGCCAACACAGATTTTCGCAGCTTCTGGTACCTTCCCCAGCATCAATCTTCTGGACCCGACTTTGGGGGCTGCTGCAAGATGCTAAAGTCGACCAAGCTTCTGATATCAATTAGCCACAAGATCTTCGTCCGTTTGCACATTTGGCGGACCTTCGAATCCCTGTCCGAATGCTTGAGCAGACTCCTGACACCTCGCTGCCGAGTCCGTCCAGATGTCCAGACCTCTAAGAGAATTACCCGCGAGCAATGTGTCGGCATATCGCTTGCTAAGAGTTTTGCCCATCCTGTGACACTGTCGTATGCCCTGTTCAGATATTCGACCGATGTCTCTTTCTTGAACTCGGCATGAGTAATCCTGCAAAAAGGCAAGCTCTCCACGGGTGTATTCTTTGCCGCTCTTCTTCAAGCGCTTAAGCTTGTCGAGAAACGGAACAATCCCAGTGTGAAAGTCGTGTCCATTGACGTGGATGATTCCGTGCCGGAATAGATACACAGCACCTTTGACGTCAAGTCCAGGCGGTCGTGTTGGTTGGGTTTGAAACTTGGAGTATGGTGATATGGCTGCAATATGCTCGGTAACGACAAAGCTCATTGCTCCAGATCCTGTCTGAGGTCCCGCTAGAATGATATTTTTGACTTCCTGTGATTTGATCCGTTGTCTGAATGCTGAACAAGGCATTGTGATGCTGATGTCTGTGAGCAAGCTGAAGAGCGACCGTAAGCTCCGCATTTCGAGCCAAGGATCATCCTGGTATTTTCTTGGCGTGATGGGGCCGAAACGTCCGATACCATCAGTTAGCGTCAAACTGATGGCGTCAAGGTCTAGTGCTATGACGTATGTACTCTACTGTTAGACAACAGCTTGTGCCTCTTTTGATGCACTAGAGCGTGTTAGCAGCTAGTGTCAGACACCTTAACACCACGGAATTCTGCGCTCTGAGTGGCTAGTCGATCCCTCAAGGTGTACAGTACAGTGTTGACATCATGGTGTCAAGGTCGTACAGTTAGTAGATCTTACTCGATGCAGCTAGCTTAGCAATAGCTCGATTAGCGTACTAGATAGCAAGCGCAAGAGCTCTAAGTCTAAGCTCTGAGAGCGCAGCGTAGCTAACTGTATACCACGTTGTTAATATGAATAATTGGAGTAGTCAGAGCTCGTACTTACCACCAAGTCAATGAAGCTTGCCGAGCCAGTTGACTACGCAGTCGCTACCGTCGATAGGATCTTTTCTTGATCAAATTGTAAAAATGGCGTCTTGCTGTCTTTTCTACGTCGCCCTAATTCTTTTGCCAGCCGTTTAGCACAACATCGGTCCTGGCATTGTTATCCCTCGGGTCGCTAGGCGTGCATGTTATCTACAAGTTGCCACGCTTACCGCGAAAACTCCCTTGGCATAAATAGGAAGCATAAGGCCAAGCAATCGTGGAGGCGAATGGCTAAGGTGGCTGGCTCGAGGACACTCCGATGAGATTTGAAGCTTGACGACATCCTAGAATTCTGTCAGGGCTATCCAAATCCTCTGCGATGATGCCATTCTCGAATACAGCGATGTTGTCCCGGAAGCTGCAGAGTTTGCTTCTGTTACCGCGCTGAACCACAATGTTGTGCCATCTGCTTTCCGAGTACTTGCGTCTCCTAGACCGTGTATGTTGGTTCCGGCGAAGCCAATAGCCACGAACTCACTTGCTCCTCTATCGCATCTTCTTAGAATCAAGATTGTGCAAGACAAGACCCACATTAGACGACGAATGGGTTCCAATAGAATTCGTCGAGTGATTGGAAACCAATCCCAATCATGGTGTCTTGAACAAGGAAGAGAAGAAAAGCGCTTGTATTTCTTGTACATCGACAAGCACAGACTGTCGTAAGGCACAGTGTGAATGACTTGGCTCAGACACCACTTTTATCTCACATCGGTGCTTTCATTCAAGTATACGAAAATGAGGGCATATCCAGCTTGGGCAGCAAGAAAACCCCGCGAAGCGATTAAAGTATCATATAAGTCTAGTGACTAAAACATGCAGTTAGTTACTCGATTCCTTGAATACGATGCTATCCATCTAAGCGACGCCATGATTGTATGTTTGGACTAAAGACTCTTTGATAGCTTTGACAAGCGCAAGAACTTTTTCTTCTTGCAGTCGCCAGCACATGACCTGAAGTCCTACGGGAAATTTTTGACTACGATCGACAGAGACTAGTATCATTCTGTTAGTCTTGAGCTTGCGTGGAGCGTGACGAACATGACTGACACTCATCTGACTCAATGTCAAACACAGATCCTCGACCTGTGACTGGGAAAGTGCAAGACGGAAGGTCCAGCGCGTTGGCCACCGCCGTGTATCCTGTTCGGGTTGGTAAGCGCGGTGACGAAAAGTGATGACGTTCTCTATTCTCACCAAAGTATCGATCCGTCCCTTCCTGCGTAACAGCATGCGGCGATACGGGTAATATGACTCCATCTACTGCTCGACCAGAGACTGTCTCAGCACCCTTGGATAACCAATATTGCAAGTAAGAACGCTTGTATTGTTGGATGTCCTCGCAAAGTTTCCAGAAATCTTCAGTTGGCAGTGAGCCTGAGTCCGCTTGCTGATACCATTCCTTGAGTTGATCAACTGGTGGCTCTCCGCTAGCATCGATTGCGATGCGAATACATTTGGCAGAGGTCGAGCCAAATATTTGGAACTGGATAGATGCCACATTATCGTATGTTCGTGGCAGATCAGGAGAGACAAACTTACAAGAGTTTCAGTGGCAATCTTGTGTGATGGCGGCTTCCACTCAACAATCTGTGCACGGTTAAGCAGATTCCTCCACATGCCACCTGAAGACAGGGGAAGAGTGTCAACTTACCTCGTGACCGCAAAGTTTCAAAGATTGTTCCAAGGTCGCAAGAGCCTGCTTTGTTGGAAGATCGGGAATCAAATGGCCGTCGTCCTTCATCAGCGCGAATACTAGGCTGCCATTCATAAGCGTCGCACGCTGACGCACGGCATCGAGTTTCTCCTGCCGCCAGGGTATCTCGAGAACGTCACAATTCGATAACCACGGAGCAGATTCTAGCAGCAGCTGGATGCAATGTTGAATAGACTGAGGATCTCGAGAGATCAGACCAATTGAGCCGGAGCCGACAGGTAATCCTGGTAGCTGTTCATTCATCAACGTATGCCTCACACACCAAATTGGCTTTCTGATACGTACTACACTTTCGATACCATCGGATGGTAGCCTTCCCTCGGAAAGTTTCATCCCATACAGTCCACAAAATGCAGCGGGGATGCGAGTTGATCCAGCTGTTCGCGATCAGCAATCGCAGACAAAGAGAGAGACGTCCATTTTGTCTTGCCCATATCGGTGGTCAGGCCTAATGGCGAGCCCCTGAGTGCAATTAAAGTGCCTTCACCTGTTGGTGTTGTCAGAGCTACCTGTCAATGGACAGCATTCATGGACATACCACCACACGCCCCTCCAGCAGAAGAAATCCTGTTGTAAGGATTGATCGTCGAGCCAACAATATTATTCGTGGTCTCACCAAGCTGGAAATCATTAGCTGACATTGCGACGGGCAAAAACTGTGCACACTACCATCATGCTCATGGGAACGTTGGTCTTGCAAAACACTACAGCACCAAGATGTCGCAGCTTTTGCACTATGGTGCCCTCGTCCTCTTTCTTCTTAGGAGATCCGAGCCAACTGATAAAACCACATGCACTCTCAAGACCTGCGATGTTGTATCGATCCATGACACTTATGGGTAGTCCATGTAACGGTCCCGATACACGACCGTGGAGTCGCCAATAAGCATCCAAGTTCCTCGCGTGCTCGCGAGCACTCACGAAATTGATCTCGCTCAAACAATTAGCCTAGCAGCCTTTCTGTCAGTAATTGCCGGCCCAATCAATATCTAGACAGCTCGCTCTCACCAGCTGATGTGCTACTGCTGCTCGATGGCAAAAGGCAGACATGACTTCAAACGATGTCATTTCGCCTGTCGCAATCGAGGTCAGGATGAGCGCCACTCCGCTTTCTGTGATCAGTCTCTCGTTGTGACTGAGTTCAGTCGAGACAAGGACCGAGACGTCAGGACACGTCGCGGCAGCGGCGATTCGAGATGCGGGCAGTCGCCATTCCGGGGGTATTAGACTCTGCAGAGCTTCTCTCTTGCGATGCGAAATCTCAGTCCAAGACATCAAGGAATTTCGTTTGTGCGATGATGCACAGGCGGTACGTTGTCAGAAGATACAAAAGACTCGTTCAGAAGCAGTCCTAGGGAGCTTGGACGTTTCGTCACCCGGCCCCTGTTTTACTGCGCTTACGCCAAGCATGAGATTCACAAAGCGCCTACGATATCGACAAGGAGAATACTCACGAGGAAAGGTTCTAGTGTAAGTGTCCAGATTGGCACGATCCATGGCCGTTTTGTCGCTATAGAGTCCGCATCTGATATCAGTTGCCCAAAATATGCTCACGACTTCTTAGATACACTACTCGTCCAGTCATTCTGCGCTTCCGTCAAATTTTGCATGCAGGAGCAGAAAAGCCTATGGTCCATTTCACTGTGCCCATGATTACCACCAGAAGACAAAGTGACATGCCGACACTCCCAATACCATAACGATAGGCATGGCTTCTGCGCAGACCCTTGAGCTCCAACACCCAGGTGCTTACAGTAGTTAAGCAGCCACAAAACCCATCCTGAATACCCTGCAAGACTGCACATCCAACCAGACCCCCACCCACACTCCTGCTACTACTGGGCAGCGTTATATGCTGTAGGGCATAGCACATCCCTAGCACAAGGGTTCCCATCGTGTTTGCCATGAATGTACCCAGTGGAAAACTCTTGTTTTTTCCGTTCAGCCATAATGATAGCCAAAACCGAACGAAGCATCCTGCGGGCGCAAATACCAGAGCGAACAATACCTGACTTCGCCAAGTCTCTTTCGAGCTGTTAGAACGATCGGGTGGGAGAACCGCCATGATGATGGCTCCGATCCAGGCGCCCCAGCCAAAGACGATGGCAAGACCGTCTAGATGTTTCTCCAGATCGATGCTCGATGCAGAGTCGGCGAACGGATGCAAGAATGTAGCCATGTGCGCTCCACAAGAGAGCGCGCCAAGACTGACTGTGATTTCCACAATCAGCACGCCGAGTACAGCCATGACGCTATATCCATCCGAGCGTACTCTTGGAACCGATGTCATGGTCATTGACGAGATTGATGCGGTGTTGAGATCGTTTGACAAAGCAAGGAAAACATCCCGGATGAATGACGAGAAAGAGGTAAAGGACCCGCAGAACCCGACCGTCACGCCGACATAGGCAGGAATCGTTGCCTTCGCGGCCATGAATGATTCAGTGATGCCTTGTTGATCTGAGCCCATTGACTTCTTCTTCTCTCTCAGCGCACCTCTAGACTCGCGTGGTGTATTTGCGCTCGCCCAGTGCTTTCGGAACAACAGCCTGTCTTCTCGAATAAACCCCATCACGAAGCTGCCTCCAACATTTGCCCACAGCTCCGTGTTAGGAATTGGCGCCCCCGGGTATCGCGTAAGTCCTTGCAATCCCAACCTGGCAAGTGTACCGAGTATCGAAAACAGGACCAGATACGACCAAACGGTGAATCTGACAAACCGCTCCGAAGCAATCACTTTTTCTCCGGCGAGACTCTCCGCAATGCTTTGCTCCGACCCAGTTGGTATGTCTGTCCCCGATGATTGACCATTGGAATTTTCGTATTCTTCCTTCTCCCGCTCATCCTCCAGATTGCTGTGTCTGTAGTTTCGGTCCTCTTCTGGATTTTGATCTGGAGCTGGGTCGGCGAGCTCGTCCAAGTTTTCGTAACCGGCGTCTCGTTGATGGGTCGTTTGGCTGGTCCGAGCCTCGTTCGCAGTGTCGCTGGAGTCGTCAGGATTTTGCACAGGTTCTGGCGCCGAGATTTCATCGAGATTCGAATACATGTCGACTTTGCTGGCTTGTGTAGACTGTCGCACAGCAGATCAAGGAAGGACAAGACTTGAGAATTATTCATCCTTGAGCAATACCTTAGTTGAAGTATGGCAACCCCTAATTTACCGATGTCAGCCGTGAACATCACGGCAGCCGCCTGAGCCGAAGCAAGAGAAGGCTTGCTACAGATGCCTCCGTCAAAGCCGAGTGTCTCCTTGACAGATCCTACGTCATATCGATAAACGCATGCAGGACTGACAAATCATCACCACTCATGAAACATGTTCTCAAGCTAGATTCAAACCTCATGCGATAATTATGGAAGGAGAAACCATTATGTCGGCGTTGGAAAATAACATCCTGAGCTTTCAATCCTCGTGTCTTGGTGCGCTCTGCTTTTCGCGAAGTTACCTGAAGTTGAATGGTTTCGGGAGTGTATATTTGCGACAAATTGTATTCCTTGGTTTGTGGATAACATTATCCTCCATGTTAACCCGCTTCCCATAGAGCGCGAGCTGGACGATTCAGAGTTCCCTCGTGCACATATTGACTAAGAAGACTGTAATTATTTGTCTCTATCCTCGAGAAATCGTCGTCTGTAAAGAGACGCCTCGTCTCGGTTCTGTACTGGGGAGGGAGCTGAAATCTCGGTCAGACCAGACTGCGAGTCTGGTTCGGCAGACGATGGGTCATGCTTGTTACTTTCAGTAAATTCTAATCAAGAAAGTCGGGTTAGATACTGACTTTGACACCACTGCTGATTTTCCTCATAAGTCTTGTGAAGAAAGACGAGAATCCACACGGCATGATGAAGGGGCGCAGTGGACTAAGAGATGCTGGTAGTCCCGTGGGCGAAGTATTGATGAGGATTCTGTTTGCGACACGCAGAATGCCAGTGCGGTTTGTAACAACCTCGCAAGCATGTAAAGGCAACACAATGAAGTACAGCAGGTTGTCCATAGGCCGGACAAGTATGAATGCACAGTGACGGCCAGATCAGCGTGGACGGAAAGCGCGGAAACGCTAGTGAGTCGATAAGCCTAGGACATTCCCGGACTTCGACCTGACCAGTACACTTTTTCTAAAGTAGTGAGAACCTCGATGACGCTCAATTCCGCAACCCCGGACTTGTTGCGCTAAAGTGTTTGTCTTTACACACATGAATCACGCTTGATCGTTGCCCAATCCTCTAACACGCCGCGGGTCTGGGCGGCTCTCCTGATCCATGGAGAAGACGTGCAGACAGCGCTCGACTTGTGTCCCAGTCGATCGTTTCCATGAGCACGTCCATGTTCTGGCACTGGAAGTAAAGCTCCTCGATGGACGGCGGCAGCATCGTGTCGTCCTCAGGCTCGATCGAATTCAACATCATTTCTGGATTCTCATTCGCATCCCCGATGGTGAATTGTAGCGGGTTTGGACACTCTCTTATAAACCCTGCAGATAGTTGAGATGGCTCAACAGAGTCGTTAGGCCGCGGCGCAATCATCTGCTCGTAGGGGACACTGGTTTCAAAGGTGGTTCCCAACTCTTCCTCCAAAGGATCAATGCAGCGATCTGGATATGTCGGATCAGAATAAGATGTGGAGTCGTTGGTCAACGGCAATTCGGTTGAGTTAGGAAGACGAGATATCGTGCTTTGCATGTGCGAGACAGTTGACTGATCGGTACGCCTTCGCTTGTTGCTAGAGACATGTTGATCGAGGTTCTTTGATGGAGGCACAGGATCCTTGACTTGACAAGGGGGCGCGTACTTGTCGAGAATTGCATTCAGGTCGAAGCATTCATCCGGGGCGACGGGCATCGGCCGTGCCTCGGGTCCCCTGGCACCGTCATCCTCTGTCGTGCTGTCCCGCTGGGCAGACAGAGATGCTTCGAGGCTGGTAATTTTGGCCGACATGCTTTTGACGGCATCGAGAAGACGAATTTGTTGGGCTTCCAGGGTACATGCCTGCGCTGCCGTCAAGGGCCCTTTTTGGCGCTTCTTTGCTTCTGCGAAATTGAAGACGCATACTATGTTTCGCGTCCGGCAGCGACCACAAGGGTTTTGACCATTACACTGGACAGCCATGAGTACAAAAAGATAGAAAGGCGAACACGCGGTGCGCTACCTTTATCTTTCGCGCGCGACATTCGTCGCATGCACTTTGAACACGAGTCGGACCGCGAAGATGGTTTGGCGTCGGCTCGGTCGCCTTTGCAGACTCTTGAGCCGGGTTCGTCGTCTCCGGCACTGGCTGCTGTCTGCGCGATTTTGGAACAATGAGAAACATGTTTCCGGTGCAGAACAAAAGACTGCTCGAGTGACAGGAAGCGCTGACGTGGCTATTTGTCTCAAGCTGAGTCAGCAGCAGCTGCGCTCCCCACAACCCAGCATTTCAGATCACGAGCAACCTCAGGGCTTCTGATTTCTGATTTGTCCAGTTTACTCGTTGCGATGTGGCAGCATTAAACATGAGGGCCTCTAGCAGAATAGCGGTCCTCTTGTCCTGGGTATCAGGTATCTTCATTACCCGTCAACAGTGCGGCACATTTGTCAGGAGCCTACCCGTTGCGTTGTGACTATGCAGCCTGTTGGAGAATAGGATAACAACTTCTTTCGGCATCAACGCTGTTTTATGAATTACAGGAAAGCATTAGAGTGCTATGTTTCACTAACCAATTATCTATATATTACGCTTTCTCCTTAGGTGGTTCCATCTCTAGTGACTTTTGAGCTCTTTCAATCCTTCGTTGTGTATACTCCACCTCAAACTTGGCAGCGCACGGCGCGAACAACAACTTCCCAGTGGACGCTCCCCTAATCGTATTGACACTCACAACAATCCACAACAGAGTGACGCAGATAGAGAAGATGGTTGCCAGCACTCGAAACGCAAGGCTAGGCAGCTCCTTCGCCAGCGTCGCCGTCGCGACCGTATAGACTCCTAAAGGGAAGGTGAAGCCCCACCAGCCCATGTTGAACGGAAAACGAGCTCTGGAGATACTCGCGAGCGCAAAGAACAGCCATAGTAAGCCGAACCCCCAAAGCACAAGGGCAATTGCGAAGCCGAGCGTATAGAAGATTGGTCCAGATTCAGGTAC
The DNA here is from genome assembly GCA_027943355.1 of Dothideomycetes sp. NU200. Taxonomy (NCBI): domain Eukaryota; kingdom Fungi; phylum Ascomycota; class Dothideomycetes; species Dothideomycetes sp. NU200. The sequence goes on along the minus strand of BSCJ01000054.1, from coordinate 1,097 downwards.
CAATGATCCAGTCTTGGGCAGAATCTTGGCCGCAACCTTGCCAAGCTGCATGAGTGCGAAACTTCCTTGCCCAACAGGTCCAAGAGGTAAGAAAACCGACACGATGACCTCTCGTGGCGGGAGATTGTGCATAGTCAGTCGGTGTAGATAGATGACGAGAACCATCATCGCAAGCAAGAACCCCATGCCCCAGATGATATAAGATATCACCATGGTCCAGAGGGCGTGTTGATTGTTAGTCAACACCTCTGCTACAATTCCTCCGGTGGCGGCTGCAACGATGGGAGAAACGACTGGTAGTAGCCACGCAGCCGTCATCGTCTTGAGCTCACCACCGTGCTTGTACATGATGAGGAACGGGAGGCTCATGCAAATGGCGACTGAAAGAACAGCGTCAAACCACCATAACGACCATGCTAGAATGGTGACCCAGTGACCCCAAAGTGGAACGCAAACAAAAACAATCATGTTAATGATGGTTGCAAGGCCCATAGGTACCGTGCCTGGTGACTATTAGTATTCGATCCAGGGCGGCAGAGCACGTCGAGACTAACCCAGAAACAAGGATTGAACAGGGTGCCGAAGCATAGCCTTAAAGAGCCCAGTGAAGTATATGTATCGCACCATACTAATGGTCATGAAGATGATGAAGAGAAGAATGTTCAGACAGAAGACGACAACTGAGATCCAATAAAGCCAGCGACCATTGTACGGCAGATTGTGGAGCAGGATAGAAACAATGCCTGTGCCCATATTGACCGAAAACCATGACGGCGTGAAGTTGAGCGCGACTCTTCTCCATCCTCTCTGGTTCTTTGCATGTATGTGTTGTTTCAGCTCTTCTCCAGCGTGTTGTGGTTTGTGGCAGCTTTTTCCAGGCGCATCTGTACTGGAAACTTGACATTCTGCAAATGTAGCCGAGGGATCCATTTATTGAATGGTCAAGTGAGTAGCGTATCAAGTGAGTAGCGTATCAAGTGAGTAGCGTATCAAGTGAGTAGCGTATCAAGTGAGTAAAAGATCAAGTGAGTAAAAGATCAAGTGAGTAAAAGATCAAGTGAGTAAAAGATCAAGTGAGTAAAAGATCAAGTGAGTAA
>BSCJ01000053.1:0-31201 GCA_027943355.1 Dothideomycetes sp. NU200 | reverse complement strand
CTACCCCAGTCAGGACTGCCACAAGGATCGCCGCTTGCCCCAATCTTGTTCCTCTTCTTCAATGCAGATCTAGTACAGATGGCCATCAGAAAAAGAGCGTCCATGGCATTTGTCGATGACTACACTGCATGGGTAGTTAGCAGCTCCGCCGAGAGGAACACGAGGATAATCCAGAGAGACATACTGCCGGAACTAGAAAGATGGGAAAGGGAGAGTGGTGCAGTATTCGAAGCCTCGAAAACTGCATTTATCCACTTTACGAGATACAGTGATCTGCTTAGAGACAGCGACATGCCCTTATGCTTCAAAGAAGACCAGATACAGCCAAGCCGGTCGATCAAAGTCCTAGGTGTGATCCTAGACCAAGGACTTCGATTCAAAGAACATCTAGCGGGAAAAGTAGAGAAAGCACTGAAAGCAGCACTCGCTCTCAAAAGACTGCAAGGCCTAAACTCATCAATCATGCGGCAGTTATACACAGCAACAGTTGCACCAGTCATAAACTATGCATCGCCGGTATAGTACCTGGCAGTATCCAACAAAACGCTATCAGTACTACACAGAGCCCAGAGAGTTGCAGCACAAGCCATCGTGGGAGAATTCAGAACATTGGGTCTCGATATTGCAGTCTTAGAAGCAGGGATATCATCCTTGCAACAAAGACTACACGAACAGACACTTAGGTTTTGGATCTCGATCCAGAAACTAGAGGACTCACACATCCATGCAAAGCTTGCTAAGACGAAGCCAATCAGACGATTCATCTCACCTCTCCGGAAAGCAGCAGCGTTGTTTAAGGAACTTAATGCAAATAGAGCTGAGAAGATTCCTAATATAGGATGTGAACCATGGAGCCCAAAAGCTTATATCCATATACTAGATAAGAAGACAGCCAAGCTTGCGACAACAGAGCAGCCAGCAACTATCGACTTCTACACGGATAACTCAGTCCGCAACGGACGAGTAGGCATAGGGATCTGGACATCAGCATGGGAAGTGTTAAGAACAATAAGGAGAGCCGAAGAAACAAACGTCCATCTGACAGAACTCGAAGCGATATGGATGGCCATCAAAGGCCTATCACACGAGAACAACAGATTGGTGAAGATTAGGGTCTTTACTGACAGCCAGAGTGCTCTCCGGAGTATTCAATCCGCAAAGGTCAATGATAGCCTAGGCTTAGTCATGAAGATCAGAGAGAAGATCGCTAAAGCGACATTCTCACTGCACTGGGTTCCAGGCCACGAGGGAGTCAAAGGCAACGAGAGGGCGAACGAGCTGGCCCAGAAGGCGACAGAAGCTGACTTAATAATGCCTAACCGTGCAGATAGAGTTCCGATTTTAGCAATATACGCAAGAGCAAAAGTCATGAACTTCAAGCCAAAGCTCCAGAAGTTCTATGGCGCAACTATAGGCAAACACCTTCAGAAGATCAACAAAGCACTACCAGGAAAGCACACAAACAAGCTATATAACGCTCTTAACAGAATAGCAGCAGCCATACTGGTCCAGCTAAGAACAAACATATCAAGACTTAACACGTATCTAAGCAAAATCAATGTTGCAGACACAGACAGATGTGAATGCGGAATGACAGAAACAGTATTATACTTCCTGTTCTCATGCCCAAGGTAAAGAAACGAAAGATAGGCGATGAAGTCAGCGCATGGCAGCAGATACTAAGATGTGTCGTACGCGCTAGGAGGATACTCAACAGCAGAAAGAGACGGGAAGAAGGTCGATGGCGAGAAAGACAAATGGCAATTAGACTTGAATGTAGTTAAAGCCACCATCGACTACGCCATTAAAACAGGAAGATTGCAAAAGCGGATATGAAGCAGCGAAAGACAGGATGAACCTAACAGAGTGACACAAAAGTGCTCGCCATCCAACTACAACAACACAACCACTACCTTGACCCAATTGCCTCTGAGTAGTGTTTAGCTGATAAGGAAGAACACAACATAGGGAATCACCCTTATGGAGGAGGCTTACACCCTCTAAGAACCAAGGGAAGGAAGTGTGGAGTCATTCTTTACAAAAGAGCACATTGGAGTACTAGGCGTTTGCGATTAGTTCAAGGTCTGAGAGACCTTCACCCTCATTATATAACTAAGACCGATGACTGTGATTGGCTGGAAATCTTGCTTATTATGGACAGCTCATACCCCTTGCGGGGTAAATAGCTTAAGAAAATCAAATCAAATCAAATCAAATCCTCACTCCCTCACTCTGTGAGCTAGCGAGCTCACTCCTACAAGTTGCGAGCAATATGTATACACTCATTACCTATTAAGTATATAGGTAGGCAGGAACTTAGTAGGAGGTCCTACGTTTAACTTAAATAGTTATTCCAACAGTCCCTTTAGTCTACACTACACATCACACTACTTGCTTCACTTGCTTAACACTTTTCTTTACGAGTATAAATCCCGTGACTAGTTATTCTCCCCAGAATAGTTGGCCATAACAACGATCTACTATCGGACTAAGGTCCCTTACCCGCTAAGAGCGTGAGCAGGATAGGCTATGTGCCGATCTGATTTGATTTAATTTGACATTCTTAAGCTATTTACCCCGCAAGAGGTATGAGCTGTCGCTAATCAATTCCCATTCTGGCTAATAGCAACCGTCAAATTTAGTAAGAAGGAGGGTAATGGTCACAGCGGACCGTGCAAAACATCAATGCCAATAACTCCTATGTGCCTATGTAATGAGTGTTATGCACATCCTTCTGCAACCGTTAAGTCACCAGCTGCCTAGTCGGCTATCGTCCTTTGGGTGATAATCTTTTCACTCTCTCCTTCTACTACTGCGATTCCTGCCCTTCCCTTTTTAAAGGCGGCGTCTGTGTATAGAGTGTGCTTGTCGTTCTTAGGCATCCTTACTCGAAACTGCCGGATGACCTCTTCTTCATCTCCCTCTAGACCTCTGGCCCTACATCCTTGGATGCCCTCGTTCTATCGTTCCTGGAGAACCGGCTCTACTGTCTCCATCAGACTATCTACTGTAAGCCCGATGGTAGGGCCAAACTTCTTAGCCGTGATGGACAGTGAAGATGGGTAACTCTTGCCCTGCGTGTATAGCCTCGTGAGACTGTCGAATAGTGGGTTTGTTTCCGGGATGGTAAGGCTCCGGACGAGATGGTTTGCGACCTTCCTTTGTAGCCGGGTGCTCGTGTCCTCGAAGCCCGCTTCTGCTTGGGCTGCTTTCAGAGCTGTAGCCTTCGAGGCCAGTACTACAGCCCGTGCTCCGATACGTTGCACCCTCTCCATGTTGCGAAGGAGCGAGATTGTGCTTCATTTCTCCGGCCCGTACCACGCGGAAGCGTAGTAGTCCACGATCGGGGTAACCGTGGCGTTATACAGTTGTCTGACTTGCTTCGGCCGGACTCCTCGTAGGCGTCTGATAGCTAGACACTGCCTAGTGGCTTTGGCTGTTATTGTTGCCACGTGCTGGTGAAACTTTATTCTACTATCTAGGGCGACCCCTAGCAGTTTGAGATGCTTGCTCGAAGTGATGTTCTGTCCTTGGAATTGTAGTTCCGGCCCTTCGTGCCCTCTATTGTCGCTTCTGCGGGTGAAGTGGATAAGGCCCGTCTTCGAGGGTTTAAAGATGGCCCCGCTTTCCCGGGCCCATGCTTCCACCTTCGGAATAATTGTCTCCTGAAGGGACCGGATGTTCTCCTTTATGCTCTCCCCTGCTATCCATGCTAAGTAGTCAGCTACGAATCCTAGCGCCCCTTAAGTCTTGTCGATGGGCTGCTCTACCAGATTGGCGTTATAGAATATGTAGAGTATAGGGGACAAAGGAGATCCTTGTGGTCTGCCGGCCTGTGCTATAGGGAGCGTCTCGCTTTCGAATGTATCGATAGTGACGATCGCCGCCCTATTACTGCAGAAGTCCGTAATTCACCGCCCTAGTGTCTCTAGTATCCCCCTCTGCAAGCCATTAGCACAACCACTTCCTTCTCGGTTCATTCAACAACCATGTTGTCGCTATGGCTCAACGTGAGCAGCATATCTACCTAGCCCTCGAGGACCTTCGTACAGGCGTTTTCTCATCGATCCGAGCAGCTGGCGCTGCGTACCACGTACGTGAATCCACGCTTCGCACGCGCCTTGATAGAACAACCAACCAACGTACTGCACACCAATATCGCAAGAGGTTATCTATTCGACAGGAGGAGTTCCTTAACAAATGGATACATGAATGAGAAGCACAAGGCAATCCTCCCTCTTATGCTCGTTGTCGCGAAATGGCCACCCGAACTCTACGCATGAATGGCGATATCGAGCCACTTGGAAACAGATTCGTCACTAAGTTCAACTCGAGACAATCCATGCATCACCTCAGTTGTCGGAAGGCCCATTGAACAAGCTCGTATCAATGGAACACAACCCGAAGCAACACAAGAGTTCTATACCTCATACGAAGACATCATTCGCCACACCAATATTCGGCCATATAATATGTGGAATATGGATGAGCATGGTATTGCTATAGGTGTATGTACCAACTTATAAGTACTTGAATTGACAGAAAAAAAGCGCTCATATATGAAATCACTAGGATCACGCAAATGGGTCTAAACTATCGAGGTTGTATCCCCTCTTGGTAGAGTTACGCATCCCCTTATAATCTTTGCGGGTACTGTCATAATTGCGAAGAAGGCCCTCGAGCAACGTGGGGCACAGAAGGCAGCGAGAACATCGAAATGCGACGCATCTGCTGCTACACGTGAGCTCGCAGAGCAGAGCTTCGAATCGCTCCAATTTAAGTGGCAGATAGACAACTTCCGATGTATATACAGTCAAATTTATCGAAGCCTTAGAGCTGCGCAGCTTTAGAGGATGCGCAGTTTTGGGGTAGACCAGTTTGATCATCGAGGAAGCTCTCTGTAGTTTCTCTCCCGAGGATTCCCAGATTGTGGAGGCCACGTTTGCGCCTTCGTTAACAGCCTGGGAAAGTCTTGTACGCGTCTCGATAGAGTCGCTAGCTGTTCTCAGTGGTCTTTGCCTCAAATTCGTCGAGCTAGAGTAGGTCTGTGGTGGAACTACTCGGGTGTGCGTAGGTTTAAAACGTGTATAAGGCAGTGAGATTCTGCCTATAGCTGAGAGTCAGTACTAAAATGATGAATCTATTCGTACATTGGAGAGATGCTATTCGTCGTATGTTGCTAGCTTTTTGAGCGAAAGACCAATCTCAGCAGCTCGATTTTCTAACACTGAGTGTCTCTAGACAACTGCAGGTTCGCTGCGGCTGTGGCATGGAAGTACATTGGAACAAGGGGGTCTGTTTAATTTGGCGATGCTTCGGTACGTCCTAAGCATATCTTTACACGTAGGCTACCGATAATACTGAATTCTTACGAATGGATGATTGAAGGTATAAAGCATGGTTCTGAGTCAGATCAAGGCTATAAGAAGCACATGGAAGCGATGTATATACTCTTGAGGTGCTCACAAACATGCAATGGGGGCGACCCTGGTCGATGGATTTTTTTTTTTTTTTTTTTTTTTTTTTTTTTGAATCATACTCCATTTTGCCCTGCGGGCTTTGCCGGGAAAACTATATAGCTAATAGGTTATTTACAGGTATGTGCCTTGTAACGCCAACATAGGAAATTGCCAAATAGGCCCACTAATCATGTCTGCACCCCTGCTTTCGCCGTTTGCCGTCTCTCTCCATCTCTCGATGTCAGCCTGATTGTGTGTCTTTTCCTTCATGAGCTTGCGCTTGTTTGTATCTTACTGCTGCTCCCGTTCAGGTGCAGCTAGTGTCCTCCTATCCGTCCTGCTAAACTGGTCCAGCAGGCCTAGTGACAATAGTAGCCTTGCGGCGGTCGCGGTCTTCTGTGTATCGTTGAAAATCTCTCTAAGACTGTTGGGGTTTTCTCCTGTCCAGTACTTTCGTCTTGCCGTCTGGTATGACAAGCACTCGATTAGGACATGGTGGAGGCTTTCCCGTTGTGTATTGCACCCACGACATCTGTCTGTGGGGTACTCACTAGGCCGTATCCCATGCAAGAGGGAGTTGAGCCCGATTTTGCCTGTTTTCATCTGCACAATGACAGATGAAAGGGCCTTCTTGCGCTCTCCATGAGCTGCTAGGTGTGTCTTGTCAGGGGATCTAGCGTGTCGGTAGTATTCCCGTCCATGTCGGTGTGTCTGCCATTTCTTGTCCCAGTTCTCTCTCGCTCTCTGTTTGCACCGCCTTTTCTTTGCCGACCGTAGGATGTACGTTTTGTACGCGGAGCCGCGTACGTCCAGCCTCACCGACTTGCTGCTTTCGTCCCATCCTGCAGCTTGTTTTGCTAGCCTGTCGACCTCCTCGTTGCCTGGAATGCCCTGGTGGGATGGTACCCACTGGAGTTCGACTTGGATGCCTTTCTGTCGTGCCTTTTCTATCTCTCTTATGACCCTGTAGGTGATGTATTGTCCTGATGACACTGCAGGGTGAGCAATAGCTTGGATCGCTGCCTGGTTGTCCGTGAAGATGGTGGTCCCTGTGCAGCCCTCTAGCTCCTGTGCAATCTGAAGGGCGAGCTCAATGCCCACAAGTTCAGCTGCGTATACCGTGGATGTTGTGTTGTTCCCCATGTATCTTGACTTGGCTCTTTCTGCCTTTGGGCACCACGCTGCGGCACCGACCTCGCCACTGATTTCGCTCCCGTCTGTGTAGATAAGGGCGTGAGTCGCTCTATCTTTCATCCGACGGGTCTTTGCCCTGTGGAGCCTGATTGCGCCATCCTTCGTGGCCGCGACATGTGTTTCCGGAGGGTCCCACCATGGGTTAGCCGTGTTAGCGTATGCCGGTTCGATCTTGTCTCGCGCTTGCCCCGTGAGCTGGTTCGTGTCTGGGTCGAGGTCCTCTAGAATCTGGAGTGGTGACCGTTTGGTTCTCCTATCTATTGCCACTGTTCCTCTGGTGGAAGCAATAGATTGATATATCGCACTTCCGGTGATCCGGTATAGGGCGTGTTCGTTCCTCTGCTGAAGGTACAAGTCGATTGGCATTGTGTTCGACTCAATTTCCATGGCTGCTAGGGCCGTCGTCTTCCATGCTCCAATTGCCACCCGGAGGGCGGCCTTCTGTATCGATTGCAGCGTGCTTAGGACCGTTGCGGTCGTTTTGACATGCCCTCTTTCCGGGTTGCTCCTATACCACACCGAGCTCGCGTATGTTATTTTTGGTAGGATCGTAGCCTTGTACAGTTGTACCCCTTGCTGGAGAGTGATGCCCCATGTCGACCCTGCGATGGCTTGCATTCCGCGGATCGATTTGTCTGCTTTCGATCTTAGGTGTTGTGCGTGCGGTATTCCTGTCAGGTTCCTGTCCAGTATGACTCCAAGCAGTTTGGCTGTTTTCTTTGGTTGGACTGTGGTTGTTGGTAGAACTAGGGGGGCTTCGGGTTCTGTGTCCTTTTTCCCTTTTGCAAAGTGCATTAGCTCGTACTTTTGTGGGGCAAAGACTGATCCTGTCCTCCGCGCCCAATCCATCGCTTTCTCATGCAGTTCGCCTAGTGCCTCTATGTTGCTTGCCTTCGTGCTGCCTGTGACCATTATGCTTGTATCGTCGATGTAGCCCATGACTAGGTCCCAGGGGGCTCCGATCTCTAGGAGGTCTGCGTTGTAGAAGAGATACAGGATGGGTGAGAGTGGGGATCCTTGCGGGATGCCTGTATTCGCCGGAATGGGCCCTGTTGTCCCCTCTTGTAGTCTGATTTCCGTTGTCCTATCTCGGAGGTAGCTTCCTATCCATCCGGTGATGGTTGGATGGATGTGTCTCTTCCTTAGGTTGTGAGTAAGGCGCGCGTGGGACACGTTGTCGAAGGCCCCTGTAACATCGAATAGCAAGAGAGACGCTACCCGGTTGTTCCGCCACGCCTTATGTACCTTTTCTGTGAGAAGATGGAGGGCGTGCTCGCTTGATGTTGATTTCCTGCCTCCTGTGTGGTTGCGGGGCAAGAGGTGGTATTGCTCCGCGTAGTATTGTAGCCTTCTTGCAATGATCGAGTCCAGCACTTTTCCTATAGTGTTCATTAAGGCAATCGGGCGGTAGGCCTTTGTCTCCTTGTATGATGGCTTCCCTGGCTTTGGTATCACTACTGTAGTGGAGTGTTTAAAGTGCTGTGGGCAGTGTTGTAGCTCGAGGCATGCGTTAAAGAGGTCCTGGAGGGGTTTAGAAATGATGTCCGCCGTAGCTTTAAGAACTTTGTTCGGGGTCTGGTCCGGTCCTGGGGCTTTGTCCCCTGCTGTCCGCCTAATTGCCTCTAGCACCTCTTCCTCCGTGACTTGTGGGCATGGCACCGGTTGTGGGTAGTCTTGTTGTCCTATGTCGCTTAGGTCTGCCTCCGGGGGTGGTGGGAAGAAGGTGTTTGCAAAGGCGTCTGCCTTCTCCCGCCACGTCTGTAGCACCTGACCCTGGTGTGTGATATCTGGGGTAAAGACTGATCTTGACTCGTGTCTGTTGTTTACCCATCTTGCCAGTTTCCATAGCGCCTTTGGTGAGTTGACTTGTGCAACTCGATCCCTATGGTCATCCCGGTTTGATCGTGTTATCGCCCTTGCCTTTTGCCGAAGTGCTTCTTTATATTCCTTCCTGTCTAGCGGGTCTCTCTGGGCTTGCCATCTTCTCCTTGCCCTCCTAGCGTTTCCTATCTTCTCTGCGACTTCCTGGCTGAATTCCTGCCTGGTGTAGGTGCTGTGTATTCGGACCTGGGGTGTTGCTGCTGTAGCTGCTTCCATGAGTACACTCGCAATCTTTGCGGCCGCGTTGTCCAGCTGTTCCTGCGTCCTAAGTAGGGTCTGCGTGTCCAGCCTACGTTCCACTTCGCTACGGAGCTTTTGTGCGTCCATGGCCGCGTAGTTTCTCCTAAGCTTGTCGGGTTCTTGTGGTGTTGTCATGTTCACCACTGTCTCGACTGGGAGGTGGTCAGAGTCACAGTCCAGGTCTAGCCTTGTCCCGCAGCTGTGGAGGGCTTGTTTGACTCCCTCCGTAGCCCAGACTAAGTCGATGGTCGAGTCTGTCACCCCCTGTTGGTCTGATCTCCTAGTGATCATGCCAACCGGGAGGCATTGTTTCATCCCACCCTTGCTAAAGACTTCCTTTAGGCATGTAGTTTGGTTGGCGTGGCTTTCTCTCGCTCCTTGTCCCGCCCAGTCCGGGTGATGTAGGTTGAAGTCTCCTATCACTATCTGCTCCCGTATGTTGTATGTCCGTAGGGCCCTGTCTAGCATTGGTATAACGCTGTTTCCAGGGATCCTGTTGTATTCCATGTTGGACGGACTTCCATCCGTGTGCGGGTTGTATATGTTGTGAATTGCAACTGGGGTTTCCGTCTCTAGTAGGACTGATAGCATGTCCCTGCTCTTGTATTGTTGTACTCGGACCTTCCGAATGTCAATTCCTCGGTGTATATAGAAGCATACCCGTGGCCTTTCTTCGGTGTCTGGGAGTACTGTGTGGAAGGCGTTTTTCACAGGGTTGTGGGTGCTCCGATTGTGCGGGTTAACCCACGGCTCCTGTATTGCAATTATGTCCATCTGTTGTGCTTGTGGGAGTCGTAGCAGGTGTGCCATGACATCGTAGCTCCTGTTTACATTGTACTGTATAATTCTTAGTTTTGTGGTGTCTCTATTCATTGTCCGTCGTGGTTTCCTGTGTCCGTGATGTACTCGTGCGGCTGGAGCGTCGGTCTGATACCCGTACCCATTGCTGATCCGGGACAAGGGGGGGAGAGGATCCGCGAATCTGTTCGGGGTCTATAACCTCGATTGCGTCGGATGCTGGTTCGCATTGTCTCTCCTCCTGGGGAGAGCTCGTTGCTTGGCTTCCGAAAGTTCGTTTCTTCGCTTGTAGCGGGGTTATTATGCCTGTGACCCTTGCCTTTGCTGCTGCTGCAGCCCTTGTGCGTTGAGGAGTCTTCTTAAGAATACTGGACAGTGCCTGGTTCCTGGGTCGCGCGTTCTGGCTGCCCATGGGACTCGCGATCCTAATCGCGCCGCTTGCGAAGCTTGCCGCTTCTGATGGTGTCGGGGCGTCGGTCATTGTTTCCTCCTGGTCATGTGCTGCAAAGGAGACCACTGAGCCTCTTTCCGATGGCCCTGGGCTGACGACTGGGTCCTCTGGGTAGAAGGGTTGGAGTCTGACTTTCTCCTTCTCGGTTTCAACTCTCTCCATTTCTTTCTGTCTGTACTTGCAGCTCTGGGCCCACGCTGGATGGTTCCCCTTGCATAGAGCGCATGTCTTGTCTCCAACTGGTGTTGGACAGTCTTTCGTAAGATGTTCCCTCGCACAGTGTCCACATGCCTCTTCATTACGACATTTGCGCGTTGTATGGCCGTATTGGTAGCATTTAAAGCACTGTAGTACTCTGCATGCACTGCTGTATTTGATGGTGCGTTTCATCTGGCCTTCCCATGCAATGCACCCAGCTGCTAAAGCAGCATTCGCTCCCACCTTCGTTGTGAAGCTGACTACCATGGTGCCAGTTGCCTTGTCATTCTTTGGTTTGAGTAGCCAGTTCATGTGGCTGACCTTATGGTCGGCCAGCAGCTGGTAGTTTGCTCCAATGAGCATGTGTCTCATCTGTTCTTGTTCGTCTGGGTTGAAGGTAGTCACTGGGATGTTCATGACCATCACTCCGTACGTCGGGGTTACTACCTCTGCGTTTCCGCCGAGGCATGCGACCCAGTCAGGCCCATGGTATATCAGTCTTTCAGCAGTAGCTCCGTCCTTTGCAAACAGGAGGTAGTCTCCCGACACTTGGACCGTTGCTGCTTCAATGACCTTTGTTCCGGGTGGGCCCTGGAGGAGCCCTGCCTTCTCGATGCCCTCATTAGCCATGTTGACTATCTCCATTGATGTTCTGCTGTGTCCGGCTCTTGGCCTGTTGTCACTATTGAAGTTTGTCTTCACCTTGATCTCCCTTGCCTGTCGGGTGGAGATGGGGGATTTGGACGAGGTTGTCATTCTAGTTAGTGCTGACTGTGGGATAGATTGGGCTGGGCTGTTGGTTAGGGCCTCCACATACGACAGAGCTCTGCTTGTGGTTGGGGAGACCCGGGGCTGGGTGGAGACGGTTTCCAAAAGCTTGGCAGCAAATGCGTCCCAGTCGTCCTTGGTGGGCGCCTCTGGTTGCATGGCCACTCCGGGTCCCCCGGGGGCCTTGTCGATGAACTCAAGCATAGATCTGAAGAGTTCATTGACCTTTCCCTGGGGGTAGCCCTTGCTCTTGCCGTTCTTGCCTTTGCCACGAGCGCATTCCATCATTGCAGAGATTTCATCCTGAATTTTGCGACCGTGGGCGCGTAGATTTGGGTCCTTCTGCCCAACCACTGGCCACGTCGACTCGGCGGCGGCCTGAGTCCTCATCATAGCGATAGAGCTCAGGTCGGCGAGTAATTTGGCCCTGGTTCGGGGTTTATTGGATGTGTTTTGATCGAGATATTCCAAGAATTAGATTTCGCGCGAGTGTGATGTTTTTTCCCTGGTCGATGGATTGGCGTCGGCATCTTGGTCACATCTTGGTCACATCTTGAATAGAGAAGCGACAAGTCTTTTTACACACGCGACATACTCACGATGCATACATGAACACGACATGTTTGTACGGCTAGACCGGAATGCCAAAATGATATCTCGGTAGACAAGCATGACAGAAAAGCGACAAGCCTCAGGGTGGACGCGAGTTGCAAAACGACGAAGGACATTGGCCAAAGCACTCGCGCCAAAAGACGCGACACCACAAGAGGCTACGCCAGTCGTCAAAGAGAAAGTACAAGAAGCTCTCATACGACGGGACAATCGTTAACGGTCACTCAGCGCGTAATCTAGCAGATACCCTCTCACCCGTTCCTGTTGTCTGTTCGTCCTGACGGCAGCTTCACCATCACTGCTGATCAGGTATGCTTCACCTATCGTTGTTCCTACGAGCTGTTCTGACTCTTTCTTAGCTGCGCACTGGCCGTCAATCGTACGTCAACGCTCTTCTAACCGCTTCGCGTGGTCAGTACTTCGTCGCCGCCCTGCGCTCACACTCGCACTGGTCACTTCGGTCCTGTCGTACGTATCCCTGGTATCTGTGAGAGTGCCTGCGCTTCGTGCGAATGGAAGTCCCACCGTTCGCAGTGCCCTTGCCGTAGCGCTGACGAGGCTTTCACTCCTCCCGCCGCTCCTCGGGCTCTTCCCCCTGGCCTCGGTGGTATCACCATGTGATCGTACGGTTCGGTCCTATTCTCCGGTCATGAGCACCGTTACGCTAGAGCTTTCTTGTTGCTCGCGTTTGTTCTCCTGATTGGTCGTACAGTGACCCAGGCTATCGGTCCTGTTCTCCGGTTAGCTTTCCTTCAATTGACCTCTTGTCTCTCTTGCTTTTTGTATCTCTTATTTCCTGTTTTCTTGTTCTTTGTCTTCGTAAGTTAGCCGCTCAGAATGATTGTCGTACGAAGAGTTTCTGAGTTGGGTACCCAGCATCTGTTTCTTAAGGATAGGTAACCCTCTTCGATCGAGCATTTCGAGACAGAGGCTTTTAGCTGTAGACAGGAGGGGAACTGCCGGAGACCTTCTCGTACGACTCGTTCCGCTTCCTGGTATATGTCGTCTCCATCCCTCGCATCGACCTAAAGTTAGGTGTGATCGTACGAGGGTGGCCGAGTACCATCCCTTTCCTCGCCCTCGAGCTGAATTGGAGCCATTGCTATGGCACCACCCCGTACCGGCAGGTTCAGCAGCTGGATCGTACGACTATCTAATCTTTCGTCGTCCTTCTGAGGAAGGTCCTGTTCGCGGCGCGACAAGGCGTCTACAACTACGCTTTCTTTCCCTGGTCGATATCGAAAGAAGAAGTTGAATCTGCTTAACAACAACTGCCATCGTATGTGGCGTTCGGTCAACTTCCTTGGGCTAAAGAAGTATTCTAGGTTCTTGTGTTCAGTCATAACGTCAAATAAATTACACTCAGCCGGGTTGGCCTTCTTCGAGAAGAATGCACATTGTCGTAGTAGACCGTCATCGTCGTACTGGGACAAAACTCCACCAACGTTGTAGCGGGAAGAAACACATTCGACAACTGTCGTACGAAGAGAGTCGAAAGTCGCTAGGACAGGGCCTTCCATAAACATCTTCATCTTCTCGAACGCTTGATCATAAGCAGCGTCCCAACGGAATCCGCTGTCCTTACGGGTCAGATCAGTCAGCGGTCGTACGTGGCAGAAGAATCACGAATGAACCACCTGTAGAAGTTTGCAAAGCCAAGGAAGCCCCTCACTCCACCCGGCAATGGCTTTGACCTTTTTTGCTTCTCGATTAGCATAAGTAAACTCAATAATGTTTCCTTGCTCTCCATGACGGCGGAAATGCCGAGCTGAGCTATGACTGTCATCCCATCTACACCATCCTTCACTGCTATCTGAAGATACCTTTCCTCTGACCCGTTTACCTCCGCCTCTCTGCATACTCATCGGCCTTGAACTGGAAAATGCTGCTGTCGAAGACTTTCCGTACATCCTCATTGCGCAGGATCCTGTCTTCGGGCCACAGCGAAAGACAGGTAGTAAGCCCTGGCATAACAAGTCAGTCTCGCCGACTGGTTGGTCAATGGCACTTGAACTCACACTCGAGAGAAGCAGCACTCCGGCAGAAGAAATTAAACACCATTGCCTGTTTCTTATGCACCCTGATAAGGTTCCATACGACAAGGCCACCCTTGGTCCCTCGGTCATACTTGGCAAAGGAATCTTCGAAGTTTTGTGGACGGAAACGCCTTTTGTTTTCAAAAGCCGTACTTTTCCATGTGTAGGTTCGCAATATGGACCTTGAACAAGGGATCTGGGACCCAAGATGGCCCTTGTGGGCAGCTAAGGTTGATATTGATGATGAAAGTTGCGAAGAGATATAGGGAAATTGCCCAGCTCCAGGCTCTGATACCGCGACAAGTATCGTGTGGTCAGATGATACTGTCACCATCGGGATCCCAGTAAGCTGCACTTTGCTGCACCTGTCGATTGCTGATATTGCATTGGACGTGAAGCATGTGTGACCGAACCGCACAGTCTGGTGCTGATGATTTCTGGCCCAGTTGCTTTGCTTAATACCGTCTGTAGCTTCCTTGGAGGCAGCAACGGTTGCTCTTGCGGTGCCTAGATCTAGTAAGGCGTCTCCCACTTTATGGTACTAGGGGAGGCGCTCAACTGTTACGGGAATCCCATCTATAGCAATGCTATACGGCTTTTCGGGAGAGAGTCATAAATTGCTTTACCAGTTGAGCTAACAAGCTGGTATAAGCTATCATTTACTTGTGAGTCTCCATTCTTGCGAGCTGATGATTCGTGCTCAACTACGGAGGGCAATGTCTGCTGTTGAGTATGGAAGTTTCTCGAGAGTAGGGCGTAAAACCGAGACGAACTATTGTTGTGGAGAGATGAGTGTAGATGGACGCAGGACTTTTATCTTATCTTGCATCTGTTGTTCACATGTTAGTCTGGGGTGGATCTGACGCAAGTTTGAAGCAAGCACATAGATACGGGAATACAGAGGAAGCGCTGTCACGGTCAGCCTAGCCTTGCGAAGCAGAAACATCGGTACGCAATCGCTAAGAACAACTTGCAGAATACAGAAAGCACGAAGAGCCGCCGTATCGGAGAACAGTACTGTTGCACAGCGTAGGCTTGCATGTTGCATCATGATTGTCGCGTCTATGTTTACAACATGTCACTACCGTTTGATGTATTCAAGGTCAAGTAAAGCTATATGTATGAGCAAGTAGCCTTGAGTCAGCTAGTCTTGTGTTGGTTGTCAACATATGTAGCGTGTTCTAAGCATGTTTCTCGATGCCTGCAAGGTCGCTATGACAAGTTGAAGGTTTTCCTTTTCTGATCCCTCATCTCCGATCACTGTTGGTAGATCCATGGCAGATAACTGGGTCAATATACATCCTACTGCGAGGCACGGCAGCTGAGCTGAACATCACCATGATAGCATGGGCTGCATTACGGGAGCTCACCTTCATAGTTCGGGCAGACAACTCGGGAGGAGCGGAAGAGATATTGTCGAGTAGTTTTCCGAAGGTTAGATAAGTGAGGTGCTGACTTTACAGAGAAGCAGCTGGAAATCGTCCAGCCTGCTCGCGATATACTAAGATCATGTGACCAGAGATCTCAAGCAATAGAGAAAATGGCGTGCAGAAGCGTTTTTTAGGGATCTGCCAGTGGGAGCAGTATGAGAACGCGTGGGAATCATTCGCCTTAGTCCTCACGCTGTCTGCTGCAAGGATGTCAACAACCAAGCGGCCACCGTCGCGGGTCTCTCCTCGGCCGGACAATGTCCTGCCTTTATGATCCATCCTTGAGAAGCTTGTGGCACCTTCACCTTGGCTTTGTTGTCAATTGTCCGCTCTAAAACCAGCTTGAAGTCTCTCAATAATGAATCGCTCTCTCCAAACGCGATCGTATACCTCCAGCCTCCTTGGGAGCAGACCTTCCAGTATGACCTCACAGCCGGGATGAAGAAAGTTTTTAGCAGAAACACTCTGGGATTGGCTCGAGCTTGAAAGAGAGGGCCAGTGCAGAGGGCGACACAACCGCCCCAGTCGTGGGCGCAAATAGCACAATTTTCAGGCTTATAGTGATCGAAAAACGCGAGAAGTGTCCTAATGTGCGATCCCAAGTTGATATTGGAAGGATCTCGGGGCTTGTCGCTGGGACCATGGCCTAACCAATCAATTGCGAAGACCTCGTGGCCAGCCGCTGCAAGGACTGGTATAACCTACCACCGCTTGATCAGTTTCTGGTATTTTGAGGATGAGCGATTGGATAGGATCAATGTCGATCAGCGAACACAGAGGGCAGCATACATCTCGCCACATATAGCTTCAGCTAGGATTTCCGTGCAGAAGCAACACAGCTTGCCCGCTTCTTGGCAAACCCACAGGAAGAATCTCGTGAACTACATTCACCATGGCTCCGCATACCTCAAGAGCTTCGACCTGAGGATACCAATTTGCCGTCTTAATCACTTCTGCCTTTGGTACAGTGATAAGCTGATACTGTGTGAATCTGAAGGTGCCCGCTAATCGCTGTTGAGCGGTTCCCTCTTCGCGTTCACGTTGGCTGTCCGCATCGTTCTGCAGGAGACTCCGACCTGACGCTGTCATGAGTAGCCGACACTGGCCTATAACATTTGGAAGCACCAATACGGATTTAACCAGGACATACACAGGTACAAACACGAAAACTGCCGCGAAAAGCCTCAACAAAGTGTATGACATGAAAAGGGTGCCAATCATGAATGCAGGCTGAAGAACGAGGTCCGTAATGCCGAGCACGTTGCTCGTGGGGCCACCAAGGTAGCTGTCCATGTCTCCAAAACAAATCCACGCCGTCGGCGAGATTGACGGGTTCTAGCTGTCGTAGCTCAGCGCAATGCTTCCGTATTTCTGGCCGGAGCTGGGAGTTTCACATGCTTCGATGCCGCTGGTTGGGGGAAAAAACATCATTCTAGGGAATGGACCTCTCTCCGGCGTCAAATCGAACAAGCTGCGATGCAGTGCGGGGTACAGAATAACTTTTCTTTCCCACGGCAATTAGAGACACAACACCAGGGCCCCTCGGAGATGTCGGATCCATTTCTTGAAGAAGATTGGCAGCTAAACGAGCAAGAAGCTCAAGCATACGCGGAATGTCACACCAGGTCAAGCCGAAGCTCTGGCTTGCCGTTTCAGCCGGCAATTTCGGGTATAACACACTGCTAGTGATGCTGCAACTTCTATTGAAATGTGACTCCCTACCATTGTGATATTCACTCCTGCATGCGTAAGTTCCAAACTGAGCACCCCCTCACACCTCTGCCGAATCACCCGGTCGCGATTAGTTGATGTTGACGTACGCAATTTGGCAGCTATGTTGCTTGCAAGCAAACCAATCCGTGTCCTTCATCTGATTTATCAAGTGGGCTGGTCGTCTTTCGACCAGAGGTGGATCAGTCTGCTAGGGCACATCCCAATTTTAGCAGTGAAAAGTACATATGAGTGTCTCGATGCTTAGTTGGATTCGGATGATAGTGATGTCAGTTGAAGAAATAGAAGAGATGGCTTCGAAAGCATGAGATTACACATTCATTGAGTCATTGAAATTGATGATTCGAACCACACCGAATATTTCCTAAAATCTCTCCTCTGTTCAGGTTCACCGCTAGACGTTATTCTCACCGCTATCTGCCTTTTCCTTTTTGACATGCTGGGAGACTCCTAACAGTGATCCTGTGAGAGATTTGTAAGTCGTGAGAACAAGGTTTAAAAAGTATATAACAAGAAGAAGGAGTAGTAGCGCGGTTGTTAGGACGCGGAATGCTGGCGAGTCCATCTCGATGGATAAGTTGAGCAGAGCGGTGGTGAAGACGCCTGATAGTGGGGTTGTTAGCAGCTCTCTCGGAGAGCAAACAACGTATAGACACTGCTTACCCATTGGAAAAATCATGCTCCACCACGTCAAACTGAACGAGAGCTTCCTCATAAGCAACGCTTCAATGAGGATGTACCATGCAGTAGCTATCCAAAACAAGGCAAAACCAAGGATCAGTAGAGCAACCAGCACACCCGAAGAAGCAACCGCGGAGGCGGCCGATGCTTTCAGGAACGCGCCTCGATCATAATCGGCGAAGTCGGCCCTGGTATACGCAGCTGTGCCAAGGAGCTGAATAGCTGTAGCGAACTGGCCAAGAGGTCCGACCTGTAGCACCACCAGTTGTGAGATTAGTGCACCAGGAGAAGCCTAGAATGGTCTGTACCTACAGTGATGACAAGCGAAGGGATTTTAGTAGGCTGTGGCGGACCGACGGCTATGAGGCGATGCAGATAGATGGCGTAGAGAAGGATGGAGAGGAAAAGCGCATACCCGATGCACATATAGGAGACTATAATGACGGGAAGAGCCAAGCGAGCAGAAATCTTGTAGGAATAATTGACCAGTAGGCCACCTGTAGTTCCGCTCGTCATAACACTGATGGTCGGAAGGAAAATGGCTGGTGAGAGGCTGCGATCGTCTGTGACTTTCCGCTTTGCCAAGACGAGAATCGCAGCCGAGCACAGGAGGATTGTCCACACCATGCCTATCCACCATAGTACATACGCCAAAATGGTAAGTCCATGTCCCCAGGCAGGGCTGCAAGTCAGACCAACTTGGCTGACTATAGTTAAGTAGGCAATGGCTGGAGCGGCGAGGTACGAGATCTCATCTGCTGAATTGGTTGCTTCGCTCTTCGTGTTCGTAGGGAACATGATCAGGCGAGCGATGCTGATGAGCGTGAAGAGGCTAAACAGAAATAGGTTGAACACAAACAAAATGGTCGACAGAACGCCGAGACCGTTGAACTGGTATGGTAGCAGGTGCGTGATAATCGAAAGGATTCCAGTATCCATGCATATCGTGAACCTTCTAGTTTATCAATCATCCATCCTCTGTGCGTTTTATCACGGTGCCGTGACGATGCGCTTACCATATTGGAGAGCAGTGTTGGATTGCAGTACAGGCAGACCGCCTTTGCCCGCTGGGCTGATGGTCGTGCACAGAGTCACCGCCGTCTCCTCTTTTGTTAGATTTCATCAGGTGCGGGCACGACGTAAGACCTTGTCCGTACGTGTAGAAATACAGCTTTTGCGTGCCTGTTGTTCAGCTGATAGAGCTTCGACAAGAATCCCGAGATGGTGCTCATAAACAATTGGAGTTTTGGAAAATCTAAATTGTAGGCGGACACCCGAAACTGATTAAGGGAGGAATGTCCCATGCAGTAATGCTTTGCAGTTTGTTTAGATACAGCTCTGGCATGTCGTAAAGAATTCATCAATATCGCGTCACTGATGTTTCCGCATCTTTGTGTTAGCTTCGAGTGCTCACATCCTTGTAGTAGCCGCTGTTCCGGTTTCATTTGAAGAAACAGGGATAGTTGTTTATGAGGTGCCTGAGCCTCCCTCGAGTGTACATGCAGGTGTGTGAGCTTCTGATGGTGCCATAGCCGGTCTGGTTCCAGTTTTGACGTCATTTCAACAAGGGTTATCGATAACCTCGAGATTCTGGCAACGACAAGGCCCGTGGAGCCTCAAATGGAGGAGCTATGCTTGGCATGATCTGGCAAGATTTAGAACAATGCTTGACTACTGACTACTGGTACCACTTGGATTGGTTGATAGATCTTTACAGCTTCCCAACTCTCACTGCGGAAAGTGCTCCGTGCAACATGGTATCTAGCTTGCTTCTTCTAACATTCACGTCATTCCTATGCGATCTCAGCGTCATGAGACTACATAAAACATAAATACGTAGTCCTTGCTCCGCATACGAATATCCCTCATACTGTCTTAGCACTATATCTTACTACGAAATCTATCCTTCAACCGAGGAATTCGCCATCACCCACGATAGCATCAACAACAGGAAAATGGCCGAGCTGGGAGTGTTCAAAAGGAATGATGCGATCTATGTTAACCCCAATACGCAGAATGGCAAGCATGTCGACATCGCCATCACTGTCCGTGGTTCAGACTTCTACTTTGCATGGTGTGCAGTCATGGGGACGGTTGCGCTGGGTATCATCATATCGAGCTTCATGAAGCCTCGCACCGATCGGATTTTCTTCTACCTTACTGCGTAAGTCTTGTGGGTACGACTACAATAAAGTGTAGGCTGACAAGAGCAGAGGCGTCAACATGACTGCATGCATAGCATACTTTGCCCTTGGTTCCAACCTCGGGTGGACACCGATTGACGTCGAATGGACGCGGGGTCAAGCTGACGTTAGAGGCATCAATCGCGAGATCTTTTATGTTCGCTATATTGATTGGTGAGTAGAGGAGACCAGGTCTTAAAGACAGAGACTCAAGTATCAACAGGTTTATTACCACCCCTCTACTTCTTCTTGACATTCTTCTCACAGCCGGACTCCCCTGGCCTACCATCATCTGGACTGTCTTCCTGGATTGGATCATGATCGTTACGGGCCTTGTGGGTGCTCTTGTCAAAAGCCGATATAAATGGGGTAAGATGAAACAGACTATGAGCTGCACTTCGGAAGCCTTGCTGACTCGTATCCCTAGGTTTCTTCTCTTTCGGCTGTGCAGCAATGTTCTACATCTTCTACAACGTTGCCTGGGAGGGCCGTATCCATGCCAAGCGTCTGGGGAATGATGTCTATCGTGTGTATCTGATCTGCGGAGTCTGGACCCTGTTCCTCTGGCTTTGCTATCCCATTGCTTGGGGTGTATGCGAGGGCGGCAACGTCATTGCTCCAGATTCGGAGGCGGTTTCCTACGGTGTCTTTGACTTCTGCGCTAAGCCTGTGTTCAGCATCATGCTCATTGTTGGACATTGGAACATCAGTCCTGCTCGTCTGGGCCTGCGAATTCGCGATGTCGACGAAGACCCAGTCCTCTACGAAAAGAAGGATCGAGATGCACCGCCGGAAACAGCGGACCCGGATGCTGTACACAACGGTCATACCAACGGTAGCGCAACCACTACCGGAGCACAGACTGCTTGAAAGTTGGAGCATGAGCATTAGTATAGTCGCTCACATGTTAGTGAAAATGTGATGCATCGAGGACAAGCTGGAAGCTAAGGGCGAAGTACGATTTTCGAATTCGTACGCGTAGACTAATGAA
This sequence comes from Dothideomycetes sp. NU200, assembly GCA_027943355.1. Classification (NCBI taxonomy): domain Eukaryota; kingdom Fungi; phylum Ascomycota; class Dothideomycetes; species Dothideomycetes sp. NU200. The sequence continues at coordinate 10,548 of BSCJ01000053.1, read as the reverse complement.
ATGTGGCAAGGCATCTTTGAAACCGGATCGTTAATACAAAATTTGTTACTGCTGTTAATTAGCACACCCATCCCATGCCATTGTTCATTTTCACTTTTCAGCGATGCCCTATTGTCGGCCTCAAATGGGAACAGACGCGGCCAAGCGGCCGCTAATCCTTCGTGTTATCTTTCACGCAGCCACCCATCTCGTCTCCAAGCCAGCTGTGCAAGTGCTGAAGGTGCGATGGAGCAATGGATTCGCACCGAAGAGTTCTCGAGCAACCCGGGGCACTCGCCGACGCACAGTAGGGTCGCCGTCGTCAGAAATGCTCGCCGTGGTGAGTAAAGATATAGATGACGACTACGGCTGTTTATATGTCTGATTCAGGTCGTATAATCAAGTATATAGTCAAGCGGTTGATAATATACACCAGAGCCTCACAGATCCAGCTACACCGCGAAAGGAAAGGGCATAGTGTCTGCGGCAATGTCAAGCGTTCTCCGTGACTCGGAGCAACCTCAGGTTCTTTGATGCCTATCACTGCCGCCTAGCAAGGAGCAATGCGAGTGCAGCTACAGTACCCTTCACCAGCAACATGCCTGGTTGATTACGGAGTCGCCGACAGCGGTCAAATCATTGCTCAAGCATTTTCCAAAAACGATAGACTATAGGTGCTTCATTCTGACCTCCAAAATCAAGGACCAGTCCCAACACGATTCTAGACCACTGTGCTACTCTGGCTCTAGCATGAGATGTCTGGTTTTCGTTTGCGCAATCCTGTGATAAACTAACATGTCACGCTACACGCAATGCTCACCATACTGGGCTCAGCGCAGACATTTTCAAACAAGCATATGCATTCATCTGCACCTATGTTTACCTGCCAGTTTTTCTAATCACTGTCACTCGCTGATGTGATTCTGTGCGCACTTGGATCGTCTTCGGAACACTCGGAGCGCGTGAAGCGAATTGAATAGATTGCCTCATATTGCAGGCACTACCCCTTCGCAGCCGAGGAGACATTCATCTCTATCGTACCGGGCACGTCTACCATACAATCTTATCAGGTGAGGTATACTTAATGCCTCATCTTCCAGTGACCAGGGCTCCCTTGATCCATTGCAGCTGACGACACAACGATGTGCCGCGTCAACGTCTGCTAGCTGACACTGAAGGACGTGGCTTGCGAATCTTAGCAGAGAAAGTGAAGCATCTCCGGCGTTGGCGAGAAGAATCTCCACTTTTCGTTCGGGAGTTGCTGGTTCTCATGCCGCACGATGGCCTGTTTTGGAGCCTTTCCGTTAGCAATACCAAGTCGATCAATGCTACCCATCGCGCGCCACTTGCGCTATCGAACGATTTGAGGTCTGGCAATCGAGCTCACCGATGACGTTGCGGGAGAAGTCATTACGAACCCCAGGTAAAGCTTCATGGAACATGGCAAGCATAAGATATATCGTCATTTATTAGCCATGATCTGACGTGTGAAAAACAGCTTACCCGCCTGTATTGTGGTCCATTTTTCAAGGTTCTATCAGAAGTGCAGACGTCTCTCCAGACTTTCGAGGAGCCTGGCTTCTGGATACAACAACCGTCGAAGATGGGAAGGAAAACAAGCCATCGAAGGTCGAAAGCGGAGGGCGGCAGAGGGAAGGCGGCTACTCGGACGAGACATGCCTGCGACTTTTGCAGATTTCGAAAGGTCAAATGCAACGGATCACAACCATGCCCAAAGTGTGTGGCATCGAGTTTGGATGAGTACTCCTATCATGCTGTGCGCCGCCCGCTTATGCGTTCTAGAGTGTACATATAACCCTGCAAAGAAGGCGAAATGCAAAGACTGGAACTACTTCCAAAATCTGGAAGTCCAATTACAAAATGCAAGGTTCTTATTGTCCAGCATCGTCGGTGAAAGTGAACTATCACAGTTACTAGATGCTTCGAGTGTCGAGGACAAAGGCGCCCTTGCTGATCGCATGTACTTTCTTGCGAAGACTAGCACGTCAGACTCTGGATCAAGACAGAGCTTCTCGGATCAAAGTGCACTGGCTTCGTGTGAAGAGAATGATGAGCTATTGGGCACCATGCTGGACCCAGAAGGACTATTTCTTGTTGGTGAACACGGAAAGTGCGAATATTAAGGACAGCATTCAGGCCTTGTCCTGGCTCGGTGGATCGGAGAGCAATGCAGTCAGCTTCTTAAGGTTGACCACTGCCTTACGGTCCCGATCCGGTCCTCAATACAAACTTCACTTCTCACAGAGGAACCTCTGCGCAAGAGAAGCTTCGTGCTTCCATCACGCGCGCGAGCTATTTCGCTCGCGGATACAGCATTCGACCATGCTTTTGTTCTGACTAGTTTCATCCATCGTCCTACGTTTGTGGATAGCGTAAATGATTTGTATGCAAGGAAAGCTGAAAAAGAAATTTGGGAGTTTGCAAGCTTGACACGCCTGTCGCTACTTGAGTCCGTACTTGCTATCGGATGCCTGTTTGACACCGGAAATGCTGGTCGTACTTCGGATCCGTATGGTGAGGATATTCTCTCCGAAGCGTAAGACACCCAGCTCAAAGAACAACCTGAACACATGCTGACTCCAGCATTGTAGGGAACGGCACTTCCAGAATGCAAAAGACTTTCTTGATATCACGGATTGCCAAACAATTAAGTCCTTACAGGTCATGCTATGTATGGCTATGTACTTGCAAGCGTCCTATAGGATGTCTTCATGTCACACAATACTTTCAACCGCACTCTCTACGGCGGCAAAGATGGGTCTACACCGCGCAGCCAAGACCTCAGTCCTTGATGCTACGATGCGTGAAACCAGGCAACGTGTCTTCTGGAGTCTAGTAACTCTAGAAACTTATCTTGGCGGCATGTTCGGTTTCCATGTCGATACCTTCGGAAACACTATAACCCAAGAGCTGCCGTCTGGAATTGAGCCCGAACCGTTGTTGCAGCAGGACCAACTTGGAGCACAACCAGACTCTGCTAGAGGCTTTCAGATCGCACATCCGTTTGATTCAGATCCTGGCCAAAGTTGTGAAACAAGTACAGGTTGTAAGCAAAAGAAGTGGCAAAGATGGCACGTACAGCGTCTCTTATTCTGGTCTTCTCGAGGTAGAACGAGAACTTTCGGCTTGGTTTGCTCAGCTTCCCCAACAGCCTCCGCCAGGCATTCCTATCACTCGCGACTTCATTCGGTGTGTCTGTCGGTGGTCTTGCATTTCTCCTGTCCACAACTGACTCTAACGTATATATCTTCTCTTCTTTTACGACTTGCCTATGCCCATGTTCAGATCGTTCTTTACAGGCCTTTCCTTCACCTGTTCCTCGAACGTAGGTCTGGGTCGCAGGTCAACCTCCGAGCTTTTGCTTGTGCTTCGGCGTGTATCAGTGCATGCATGCAGGTAGCGTGGGTAGCGCAGAGGTTGGCAAACCATGGGCTCGTTCACGGCTCGCACTGGTTTACCGTCCATACCCTCTTCTTTGCTGTAATTTGTTTGTTGTTGTTCGTCCTGAGCAATCCGAATGATGTCACGGCTCCTGATGCATCTTCTGCCGCTCAAGCGGGGTTTGCCATACTCGAGGAGCTCGCCTCGACGAACATGTCAGCTCTACAGTGCGTCAAGGAGCTCAGGGTAAGCCAAGCCTCCCATCTTGTTTGTCCCTTTTGGTTGACGTTTCGTAGCCTTTGTTGGATAAGATGATGGCTCTACATTGGTAACGCAGTTAGAGAGAAGCTCCCTTCGAGCTGGAGATTTCGCGTCCCCTGGCTTGTAGCTCTGACTACACAGCAAGAAGGCGCGAGCAGAAGAAAGAAAAGATAGGTCAGAGAGAAAGCTAGAAACCAAGACAGTGCGGGTAAGATATGCCATGATGAAACGAAGCTGGGTCGTGTACTGACAGCACTGAAGAATGCAGAAGGATTGGGGCATTGTGCAGCAAGAAGCGACAAACAGCTAACGGACGAGTCTTACTCCTCTGGTGAGAACGATGCCGTCTTGTTTTAATCATGAGTTGTCAGAGCAAATGCAGCACTTGCGAATCTTTGCTCTGCAGCTGCCAACCAACCCTTTGCGCCAGCTTCACTAGCTCATAGCAGGAAGCGGTAGTCGGAAGGTGTCTAACAAAACAAGATTCTCCCCAAACGGCGAACCACTACAGCAATGTCCGTTGCGCCGATGAACATGCATGGTAATTCAATATCGTTGCCCAAATCTCTTCTCTCTCGATGGTCTTACAGCATGTTCTTCGTATCGAATGTAACGAGCAGCTCTATTCTGTTTTGCTAGCGAGTATTCAAGCTCTCCAAGACTCTTAGCCAATCTCAAGGTTGTCAATCTTCCGCACGGTACTGTGAACGCAATCTCCAACTCTATCCTCAACAGCGCCTCTCCCTGGCACCGATGCGGTTCATGACAGAATCCTAGGACCTTCCCTGCATTTCGAATGCGGCGGATATTGAACGTCTCGGGATCTGGCTCGTTCGGATCGATCTTATTGCGAACACCTGCCTGCACGGAACAAATGACCCCGATATCTCTGGGAATGTGCTTGCCGCCAATTATGATATCTGCTTTCGTTGCACGACGGCTGTTACGTGCTGAAGTCGTGTCATAGCGAATCAGCTCGTTAAAAACTGCTGGAGCTCGCGATGGGTTCCTGATAAGCTCTCCGAGCTGACCAGGGTGCTGCAGGAGGGGAATAACGCCCAACCTGATGGAGTTTAGCAGCGCGACATTTTCAGCTGTCAAGAGGCGGTTGATATAACCAGGTGTGTAGAGTATAGAGCGGGCTGATCCGCGTCACCGGGGCGTTCGTGGGGGGTTCAAGAAACAAACTTGTCAACGGCGCGCGTCCGCAAGCAAAAATCGGCATTTTCCAAGTTGTGGTGCCACGACCTTGAGTGAAGTAGCAAGACACTCGGCACGGATCCATGTCCGCCGATATTGTCCTTTCGTGCATAGCTCAACCGTTCGCCAAGTCCCTGTGACGGGTAGACGGGAAATAGTTGGAGGTGGCTGTACCCGCTTTTTTTTTTATTTCCGGATGCACCTGTCCTTATCCCCGACGATGCAGTTCCGCTTTACCCAGGTAGCGTATTGAGAAGTCCACTCAGATGGAGGTCGAGGATTCGTCATGCGTCGTTCTTGTGGTTTCAAAGCGTTGATAGAACTCCAACATAGCCTCTGGGTGTGTCCCATTAAGCCCAGCAGTACCACTTCTCCGTCCAATGCCAGAAGCAACCTCTGGATTGTGACTTATAAACCTTGAGGATCCATGCTTTTCTGAGAAGTGCTGTATCGTCGTTATTTCCGTCAATAGAAGCGCTTGCAGCGATAAGGTTTTGCTCAGAGCCTGCATCAATAATCCGATCTGCTGCTCATGCTAATCCATGGCGGCGACGTTATGGTGACGCGGTTGGGCTAGGAGCGAATACGTGGTGAAAACGCGAGATACGCGCAGCTGCGCAGCTTCTGAGGCACTCAGCTCACGACCAGAAGGGGTGGCGTTCGACCGCTAGTTTATCAAGGCGTTGATCGCGAGGTGTATATGTACATGGCCGGCCAGTCCAAGCTAATCCGGTGCCTTCGTTGTGGGTTGAGGCGCCGCGGACTGTACGAGAGATGGTGAACGTAGGGCGATGGAACTGATCAGCGATCGACTCGGGCGTACGGCCGTCCTCATACGCCTGTACAATCCGGGCGCGCTCGTATGGCGTAAAGACTGGAACCTCGTGCGCGAGATCCAGCTGCGCGCGAGCGCTCAATGGCTGGAGCCGTGTTGTTACATTAACGTGTAGAGGGAGGGTGAGATTGAACAACATACAGCGCGTAAGTGGTTTGCGAAACTTTTGTCCATGCACTATACTTATGTTAGCAGTAACTGCCAGAGCTAACCAAGCCGATTAAGTGGAGCCGAGGCCGCGAAAGTGGTGTATACTTGGTCGTTTTTTTTACAAGGTATTGGTGTTGAACATGAGCTAACTACACGCCTTATGACATTCGATGCGCACTGGATCAGTCGTACCGAGAGATCCGCGGCATAGAACAGCTGCCTTCCACGACGTTGTAATAACGTCACGGGACGATCGTCATCGTACCGGATGGACAGCAGCAATACTTAAACTCGGTTTGGGCCGAATGTGTTTTCGTCTTTCTCACAATCAATCATCGCGTTCATGTAACCTAATCATCGTTCTGCAACTTGAACCAAAGTTCCTCATAGCCAATTTCATCAACAACCTAAAAGATGGCCTGCCAGTGTGGTTCTAAGTGCGACTGCAGCGGTCCCAAGACCTGCACTTGTGATCAGAGTTGCTCCTGCAAGACTTGCGGTGTAAGTGAACCTACCTGATAAGCCCCACATGTAATGACCAGCGCCTTCGATACAGAAATAAGTCCGACGCCTGGCATTCCATCATGAATCCCTCTTGCTATTGCGGGATCAGATTGCGTTGCAAATTTGTTTTGACGCACGATGTTTCCTGTCGACATTTGTCCGGAGCGTCTATTGAGGACCGAGGCTACAATGTCTTGATGGAGAGACAAACGGGTACGGCTGGAGCCGTTTACTTTTGTGGATTGCTTAGGAGACTTTCTCGCCATATACACTCATTCAATCACATGCGTCATTACACGCCTACATCAGTCTTGCCATGTTGTTGGCACTCCCCTTAGCCACACTTTCTTGACAGGTGATATTCTGTTCCTGTGGATGCGCGGTATGTCTTTCGATATTCTGAATGTACAGTGCACGGAAAAAAGTTTCGCAAACCACTTAACGCGCTACACGCCGTCGAATCTCACCCTCTCTCTTCGCAACGATATAACAGCTACAACGGACATTGTAGACAACTCTAATCCTCCTGTAAAGAGTGGTTATTCCTTGGGTGCAAAGAAAACTCTTATGAGGAAATTTGGAACGTGAGTTCAAAGAAAACGAGTATTGTTGCTAGCTAATAATGCTGCGCTTCGTTCGCAAGAAAGCAGCCGCCTCTTTGGTAAGAATCAGTAAAGAATCAGCAACTTTCTGCTATCAAAAAAGAAAAGAAACAGCTACTTTCAGCTGTATACAGATGAAAACCCTCCTGCAACAAAGGAAATGTCTCTCGGAAGCCATCAGTTCTCTGTTGCAACCCTTGCAACAACCTTACTTCTTGCCAGCCTGGCGCCTCTTGTTACGCTCCTCTAAGGAAGTTTCACATAGCCAGCAAGATGGGATAGTCGATGATCTGCAAGCCGGCGCTACGCGTACTATGTCTCTTGAGAAAGACATCGTCGTCGAGAGTAAGTGCGCAAGAAGAAGAGTGGAATTCCTGATCAAGCATGTCTGGAACTTTAGGGGCTAGGCGTTGACGACTGTTGCGCTCCAGAAAGGCAGCGCCTTCGACACGAAGTCTGACTTGCTCGCCGGCGTCTGCAAGAGCCATGGCGGACTGGTGTATCTGTGTGATGAAAGCCAGATCCAGCTTGTTGATGATGTTGCCTCTTACAAGATCAGAATCACTACAACAGGGTCAAAAATTTGTGCAACTCACTAACCTCTGTGATCTGGTTGACTGAGTAATGACCAGTAGGGTCGCCCTTGCCAGTTGGCTTGCGAGGAGGCTTGCCGCCGCCATCTCCACCGCGCTTGCCAGTGTTGGTGAGAGAGCCGGCCGAAGGACTTGCAACTGCAGCAGACATTGTTGTGTTGATGGGCTGTTGCATTGGTCGAAGAGAAGGAAGTGTTGCAACTGATGAAGAAGGGTTGCAACTCCTAAAAGAATAAGAAGGAAGGAGCATGTTTGCAAGGCTACAACTGTTGAAATTGCTTGTGATGGAGTTGTTTGCTACGTGAGAACCTTCGTTTGAAGCCTCGTGCCTTGTCAGACGAACTCTCCTTTGTATTGTTGGTTTCTATTGAATATTGGCGACAACACTGAGCAGGCGTTTCAGTCCCAGTAGGGGAGGACGTTATTGTGTTGTCGGAGCGGAGGTTTCTTGGTAGCTTGTGTACATAATCGTACGGTGCGCCAGTACTCAAGAAAATCAAGTTCCTTTGGCAATTACAGGTGGAATTCCAGTGTTACGGGTCCGACCCTGGACCCTGGATTCAGAGCTTGGCACGCGTGCTTGTCGTACGAAGGAGGGATCTCCTTCCTCCCTTTGTTTCCTTAGCAAATCCTTCTTGTATTATAGGTAATCTATTCGATCGTTAGATCGCGGTTCAGTCCGTAACAGTTGATTCTACCAGCACGTGTTTGTGACTAGTTCATCACACTTGATGCCGGACTAACACTTAACCCAATTGGGAGCATGTATTAGATGACCCCGCTTCTTCCTTACATATATGGTATAGTGCTCCCAGCAGCATAGACAGCAATGACGCTCATAACAACAGGCCATTCAAATTGATCCGGCCGCGAGAACACAATTGTTGTCATGTACGACAGCATCTCGAAAAGGTTCTGGAATGATGCCTCGACACTTGAGAACGCCCCTCGAAAATGGTCGTTAACCTCTTCCTGGACGATGCTCTGTGCACAAAGATCGAAGCCCCACAGACCAACGCGGCTGAGTATGACAGCACCAACGAGCCCGCTTGCCGAGAAGATCCTGTGTCCTGTTAGGGCGGTGCCACTAACAAAGAACCATGACAGGCCGCCAGCAAGCCAAAACATCTGCCACGTAAGGAACCACATACCACCTCGCACAGTGCCGACACGTTGCTGAACCATAGGAGCTATCCAGGTTGCTGAGAGTTCAAAAACAGTACTGATCGTACGAGCAATGCCGACATAGGTGGACGAATAGCCAACACTGAGGAGAAATGTGATCATTTGGCCGGAAAACGAGAGCACCGTAAGATACAACAGGGATAGAGCGATGGATGGGAGAGACGCCGAGTGCTGGTAATAGTAAGGAAAGGACTCGAGAGGTAGAAGGTAAGCGGCTCCTGTCACAAGGGAGCTGTAAAGCCTTCGTGGCAGCGAGGAGCTGCCAGGTTGTATCAATGGTTGTTGTTGCTCGATAACTTCCGTAGTAGTCGCATCCAGGTACTCTGCTCGTTGAAGGGCCGGAACCAGCCTAAACACGACTGCGACTGCAAAGTATTCCACGACAACGGAAACGCAACTCATCGCTAGAGTGACCCAGAGAGATGACCCGTTTATTAAAGAGATTGCCAGAGGTCCAAACAGCTTGCAGAACAGGTCAATGCGGCGCATACGAGCGTTCAACTTTCGACGGGCTGCATCACGTCCTTCTGAGATGACGACTAACCAGTCTCTCTCCACCGACACCAGATTCAGGATCGAGCACAGTTTCTCAATGCAAGCAAAAACTACTGTAAGACTGAATAGGCCGGATCTGAGACCGCTTGCCATCTCTTTTCGTACAAGGAGAATCCAGAAGATGCCGCATGATGACTCCACTGCTAGCCGCTGTCCTACGATGGAAATTCTGACAACACTAAGCCTGTCGCCTTTGTCGATTCAAGAGCCGAGTGCTGGTGCCGATGCGATCGCTGAAGCACTTCGCACGAGCGCATAGATAGACAAGGGCCGTAGGGTGTTAGGGTAGATGGCAGCAATGAAGAGTACAGCGCCCATCTCGAACAGTCGTGAAATCCATGTTGAGAGGAAGTGTGAGACGAATAAACGGCTCGTGATCCCAACAGGAATCGAATCTGAGGAAGAGGCTTCTTCAAGCTCCACGGTATTTGGAATGGTTGTAGGTTGCATTCGTTCTTCTGGTGTGTGCTCCCGGTCATGGTCGTGGAGATGGACTTGCGACAAAGTCCTTAGTCTGATGCAAGACTCGGTGCGCAGTTGAGACGTAGCATCATCCCCCTTATTCTTGGCGTCGTTGGGATCAACGTGGTTCGTGGAAAAACAGAAATCACCTGCGCCAGTGAGATCGTCGGCGCTTCGTTCACTCATGATGCAGTAGTCAAGATCTGAAGTTGAGATGGTATGTGAAGTGATACACATCAAGGATTGAGGTCGTTGCTGAGATTAAATACGTCACGCGAAGCGGCAGGAAACAGTGCTCCACAGCCTTGGAAATTGTCACCCGATCGCAGATCCGGCTGCGGCTCAAGAACATACGACCATTGAATCGTACGATACGCTCGGACGACGAATCTAAGGACACCGTGTAGATGAACACCCCTCTTCCATTATTTTTCGAAGGTTTCTTTCCGAGGAGAGATCGTTCTCGTCTGCGAAGAACGTAGTAGTGTTTTAGTAGTGGAATTGTACAGACGTGTTAGTGGCATTATCAATGCTAGGCAGGAGTGTGCAAATAGCGAGGCAGTCTTATAGCAGCTTGCACATCGCACATGACAAGGTTCGTTGACGTGAGCGTGCAGGGTTGGGGGTTATGGGATTCGAACCCACGATCTTCTTCTTGTCGTAGAAATGGGTGTATATATAGCTACTTCGAGAGGGATTACCAGGCGCTCTCCCCGTTGAGCCATCCCGTACCGCAGTAGCTCATTTGATTTGATTTGATTTTCTCAAGCTATTTACCCCGCAAGGGGTATGAGCTGTCGCTATTTACACATCATTCTGA
>BSCJ01000052.1:0-40268 GCA_027943355.1 Dothideomycetes sp. NU200 | reverse complement strand
CTTCTTCTTCTTCTTCTTCTTCTTCTTCTTCTTCTTCTTCTTCTTCTTCTTCTTCTTCTTCTTCTTCTTCTTCTTCGTCTCTTCAGTCTCGTATATCTTTTCCGCCAATTTACCTCTATTCCCCCCGAACGCGTCCTGTGGCTGATCTGAGCTGAAACTGAGCTCGCAACAAATCTGGAAATGGGTCGGGCCATTATATGTCTACAACACGGGCAACACCTAAGACTCTCTCGATGATCTTTGATCGGGGACATGACGGAGTGGAGAAAGTCGATGAATGGCCGAGCAAGTCGATGAATGGCGGATGAAGGTAGATAATGGTATGTCGTAATCACGAGAAAAAGGTGCAGTACAATATATTTCTCCGCTATGAGGACAAGTACGCAAGAAGAGGCAAGACACCCAGAACGCCCCTGGTCATTGCCACCCAACCAGCCAGCCAGCCAGCCGAGGACCTGCCCAACAAGAAAAGCCAGAACAAGAAGATATCATGCCTATCGTAACCATCCCAGTCTCCCTCCATGTTTGCTCTCCCATATATTCCAGTCTCTCATACTTGGCGTGTAATCAATCCAGGGGACAGACGAACAGCGAACCAAAGAGGCAGCCCGAGAAACAGAAGACGCCAGATAGAAAGGAGAAGAAGAAGAAGAGAGAAAATCTAAGCATCAGTTCTGATCCCCACAAGCACATCCAGCGCCCTCCCGCCTTCCTTCTCAAACAAGCCCACCATCCTCTCGCATTCCCCTCTGAGTCTTTGCTCCCCCTGTTCAGCTCGCCAACGGACCCACTCCTCGACGCTCATCTGCTTTTCTGGACTCGTGAGCACGCCCCCGACAGCGACTAATCGATCGCTAAGCTGTTTCGAGGGCGTGTCCTTCTCCGGTGAAGGAAACAGTATGGTCTCCAGCTCTACTGGCTCCCAGGGTTGTGAGGAAGTGAGTTGACCAAGCAGGTGTTTCGACGGCGAGCGCTGAAGTGCTCGGGTAGGGGAGCGATTGGGAGTGCCCGGTGCGAGAGGCACGCGGGAGGTTTTGGCGGGTGACATCCAGTCGCGGGGTTCGATGGCAGAAGACACGGGGCGGTGATCACTGGATGGCGGAGCGGGGAAGTCGGGGATGCTTGCAGAGGTTGCCTTTTTGATGGTGCTGGTCGGTCCGCGGGTCGAGGAAGAGGAGGGTCGGTGGTTTTCTGCGTCCGAAGAGTGAATGCTTTGAGGGCTTTCGGGGAGGGTGTCGGTCGTGGTTCTTCGCGGCGTCGGACGTGCTACGCTGGATTGGATGTGATTTGTTGATTGCGGTGGTTTTTGAGGTGTCGGTGTTGGTTCGAATTCGTCCTCTGCGGGAGTGGGAAGGTGTTCAGAGGCGTCTTGCGGGGTTTGGAAAGTAGCAGTGTCTTCGGTCTCGTCATCGCCTTGAATCTCTGGCTCTGCTTCTGGCACTGGGGTCTGCTCGTCTTCGGCCATGTCGTGATCCGCTTGCAAAGCCACCTCATCCAGACGCTCGGCTACTTCTACGGCCATGTCGAGATCCGCTTGCAAAGCCACTTCATCCAGACGCTCGGCTACTTCTACAATATCTGGTTCTACTAGCTGTTGCTCAGGCTCCTCTGGCTGCGGCTCTTCTTGTTGTGCTTTCTTTGGTTTGCGACCACGTTTAGGCTTGACTTCTTGTTGTGATGTAGCAAGGTCTGTCGAGTCCTCGGGGATGGCCGTAACCATTTCGCCGTCTTCTTGGGTTTCTTTTGCAGCCTTCTTGCCCTTTTTGACCTTTGCTGGGCGTCCGGCCCTCTTTTGCTTTGTGGGAGCCTCCTCAACAGCCTCCTCAATAGCCCCCTCAACAATCTGCTGTACTTTTTCCATACCATCACTCGTCCGTTTTGTACCTTTCTCGTGTGGCGGGCTCTGCAGTGCGGATGTGAACGAGGCCGCGTCCTGCAATTCAGACTGTAGCTGACTCTCGTCCTCGCTCTGTCTCTTCTGCGGTGTTTCGGGCTTCTTTGGTCTTGCTCTGCTCTTCTTTGCCTTGACTGGGGGATCAACTTCGATGATTGAGGAGTCGTCAACACGCTTTAGCTTTCGTCCTCGTGTAGGCTTCGCAGGTTCTTGAATCAGCTCCGGCTCAGGGTCTTGCTCAAGGTCATGTTCTGCTCCCGGTCGTGCGTCCGGTGCTTGCTCGTGTTCCTGCTCGACTTCTGGATCCATGTCGTGCATCCCCTCGACGACTGGTTCGGGTTCAATGACATCCTCCTTCTTGGTCTTTTTCCTCGCCTTGGCAGGAGCTTTCGCCTTGGTGGTCTTCTTACGGCCCTTGGTGGTCCCGGCATCCGAGGTGATTGTAGTGTCAACGGCAAGGGTTTCGTCGACGTCGGTGTGAGTTGCAGCATCCCCCAAGGACATCAAGGAAGGGGCTTCGGAGAAGGTGGAAACGATGGACTGGGTGGATAGGCGGGAGACTTTGGATGCGGTACTAGTGCGTCCTCGCTTGGCCTTTGCCGGTCTTGCAGCCTTGTACTGCTCACAGAGGGTGAAGAAGGAGCAGTCGGGCGATCGTCGTTTGTGTTCGTCCAAGGGGTTGTCCTTTGGCTCCCAGCCGTCGAGCGAGAGGTTGCAGTAGAAACATGTCACGCCGTCCTCGGCTTCTTGTGATGGATCATAACACCAGCCAGCCTCGACCATCTGCATGAGCATTAGTATGACTTTCTCAATGTGTCTGGTTGCGAAATCTTAGTGTGCACCTTTTTGACCTTTGGTTTCCATCCCTTCTTCGCCTCGTGCGGCCATAGAGTCGAGTAGGTGGAGGCTCTCGCATCGACGAGGTCTTCAGCCATGGGGTCTCTGTTCTCGCCTTCTCTTGAACATGCTAAACTGACAGCCCAGGGACACGCCTTCGAGTGAGCAATGTGCTCATCCAGGGGAATGTCACCGACCTCCCAACCATCCAGTTTGACGTCGCAGAGGTAGCAGGCTACATTATCGTCACTGTCGCTGCTTGGTTTGTAGTAGAAGCCCGCACGTGACAGCTACGGTCTATTGTCAGCATCTACTCAGAATACCATGACCCATATAGCGCGCGCTCACATCTTCGGGTGTTGGCACATCATGCGGCCAGGAGAGAGTGTTGGCGCCCTTCTTTTTCTGACTGGAAGCACGTCGCTTCTCCAATCTATGCTCACTCTGGAACGATGCGAGTCGCACGGCTGTAGCGAAGAGTGACTGATCTACTGACGCCATCCTAGAGCGTGCAATCGATGTTGGTTGCACTATTTTGTCGTTGGATCGGACTGATGAGGGTGATGGCGCTATACAATCCCACGCGCCGTCATGTGCCCGTGTTTACCTCGAATCAACAGACAAACCTCCGATCCTCCGCTCCGCCCCCTCATCATCTTCTCGACCGACTCCCATGCCCGCAGAGCCGCACACAGCTCTTGGCGGCGCCTTTCCTCTCTGGGCTTGCTCACCACACCACGTTTACTGTAGGTGGATATACTACACTTGTGCTTATTTCAATTTTATTACGCAGATGGTCGGTAAATTGCCAAAGCAACAATGACTGTTTAGTGATATTCCTTCTCATCCCGTCCGATGGTGTCGCGCCATTCGACACTTTGCCAACCAAGAGTCATCATGGACAACACCAATGGAGACCACCAGAATAAGCCAATCAAGAGAGCTTGTACCCAGTGTCGCCAGCAAAAGGCCAAATGTGACTCTTACCTCCATCCCAACAATCCTTGTACCCGCTGTCGGAAGCTGAACCTTACATGTCTCATCTCTGATTCTTTCAAACGTCTGCACAAGCGTGAGAGACTCTCTGAGCTGGAGCAAGACGTCGAGGTCCTACGAAAGCGTCTTCGTACTTCCGAGTCTGCCGATACTAGATCTCCTGTCTCCCTGTACCAGCCCTCGGTACCTGCGCCTGTTCTTTCAACTTCCATTCCCCCCAGTACTGTGGCTCCGCCATACTCTACACCGAACAACGGCCTCCGCTGCGTTACGCCTGACCATGACGACGCTGTGGATGCAGAGCTTGACTCGGAGCCCACTACTGCTCGAGAACTGAATGGGGTGCCAGTCACAGCACATGAGATCGATCAGCTGTTCCAGATGTATGTCTTCTTATTTCTATTGGTGACCATTTTCACGCCACTCACCTCTATACAATAGCTACTTCCGCGACTATTCTCCCTCCATGCCAATTCTGGATCCTCGCTCGAGCCCCAATTCCTACTATGCAAGATCTCCCTTTTTGTTCTGGACCATTGTCAGCGTTGCTTGTCGCATATTCCCGCCAAATCCAGCTCTGTTCAGCTCTCTGTCCCAAGCTGTAGTCGATCTCGCCTTCATGTCTATTAACTCGTCACTGAAGCCAGTCTACAGCATCCAGGGACTTCTGCTCATCTTAACATGGCCATCTCTGCGTGATCCGACAAAATTGGACACGTCGTATCCTCTTGCTGGTCTTCTCATCCACAGGGCCATGCAAATCGGCCTTCACAACCCAAGGGCTAGCCACGAATATTACTTTCTACGAGAAAGATGGTCGAGATTATCAGAGTCCGAATATGCCGCAAGATCTAATTTATGGGCCATGTGTGTTCTGGTCTACCAGCGGTCAGTTACTGTCAATTTTTACAACATCTGGACAAATCTGACACTTCCAAGCATCTGCACAACCAAAGGTCACATACCGAATCGCTTGTATGTGAGCTCCGAGGTGCCCTCAGAGACCTTGGACGTGAGACTGCAACTCAGATGCCACGACATCGTCACACGCTGTACTGCCTCTGTTGCAGAGAATGGATTGCGAGACATGACTTCGGATCAAAAACGTGCACTAGATATCATTCTACGTGCCTTTGAGGATCAGCTTGAAAGTGTCCAAGGGGACATCGCGCCCACAGTGGTGAGCGCGCATGACCGTCAGCAACCCTATACCGGCCTAGCCCTCATGAACAAAATCACTATCTGCGCGTCGCGACTCAACATGCAAGTCTTTCACCTGTACAAAGAGTCCACCGCCACGTTTGATGGACCCCTGGCAAAGCTTCTTGCGACCGCATGTGTGACCATTGATAACATCGAGGAGCTATGTAGGACACCAGGGTTCCCACCTTCCCCTCCCCAGTACGTTGTCTACACGTTACTACTGGCTGCTTGTTCCCTGCTCCGTGTCCTCAAGATGTCACCATCTAGCAATGTCGACCTTGAGAGAGCGACCACCCACTTAGCACTTAGCATCAGCCTGGTGAAAAACATGTCTCTCTACCACAACGATGTTTGCTCGAAATCTGGTCGCGTCCTGGCTCAGCTATGGAACGATCCTAAGACGTTCCAAAGAGCAGATGGTTCAAGGGACATTACTATCAGAGTGCAGAACAGGCTAGCTCTTGGTCCAGTCTTAGACATCATCTGGAGGTGGTATGATATGAAGGACACTCAACAGCCTAAGCAAACACGTACAACCAACGGCAGAGGACATGAACGTAAGCGTACTTTTCGAGATTCGGCTTGCTCTTGTCACTGACAATCATGGTAGATGCTGCGCAGCAGGACGAGTCCGTACCGCGGCCAGCTGAGATGCATTTGCCGATCATATCGGAAAATATCCAGCCTGATCTTTTCGACGATCAGATGTTTGCTAATTTCGATTGGACTCTCGGGGACGATTTCTTCTCACTTTGAACCAGATGATTCCCGACTACATTGCCACTTGATCATCTACGGACAGTGAACGGGATCTGATCGTTGGGTTTTGGTTCCCGTAACATCTTCATACATAAAGCTAAGGCGGTACAGCTCCACTTTTATTGCAACCACATCCTGTCTTCAATTCTGAAACGCCGGAGACGACCCTCATAGCACTTCTTATCATTATCCGGAGGATTGTTGCTGAGTTGCTGAAATCAATTACGCCCGTTGTAATATGGTGTTGAGATTGTTCCATGCCCGCGACCGGCCCTGAACCGGCCCTGAGCCGGGTCTTGCTTCCTTCGCGAACACAATCTGTTAAAGCTCTCAAACATAGTCCAGGGATTATTAATAGTCCTTCCATGAACAGCATGATAAATGTGTGTTTTCCTTGTGCTACATGAGAAAAGGCCCATAACATTCAAGCGCCAATCATGATAGCCATGAGTACTAACGGGCCAGTAGCCAGTCTTGGACCAGATACAAGTAACAACGGACCAGTAGCCAGTCTTGGACCAGATACAGACATCGGAGCTCCCTGTCCCACATTGGGAGGAAAATCCGAAGAAGTGAATATCAATCCCGACTTAGAAGACCAGGACGCTCCAGCAACAAATCCTACTGCTGTCGAGGATGATGATGCACCTTACTCCGTCTTTACCGAAAGAGAAAAGATCATGACCATACTGATGGTATCATTTATGGGATTGGTCTCCCCTCTGTCCTCGACAATCTACTATCCAGCACTCGACAGTATCGCAAGCAACTTGCATGTATCAATTTCACTTGTCAATTTGACAATAACCACATATATGGTACTACTCAATCAGTTTCCTTTCTACAACACATTGACTAACCATAACAAAGATATTTCAAGGCCTCGCTCCTTCATTCATTGGGAACTTCTCAGACAGCAGAGGACGAAGGCCGGCATACTTGATTTGTTTTGCAGTCTACCTTTGCGCCAACATCGGCCTTGCCCTACAGAACAACTATATTGCGCTCATAATTCTGCGCTGTGTACAGAGCTCAGGAAGTAGCGGGACCATAACCTTGGGTAGTGCCGTAGTTTCCGATCTCACCACCCGAGCGGAACGTGGCAAATATATCGGCTACGCGAGCATGGGTCTAACCCTTGGCCCGACTCTCGGTCCTGTCATTGGTGGCCTTCTTGACACCTATCTTGGCTGGAAGAGCATTTTCTGGTTCTTGGTCATCTATGCTGGCATGATGCTCGTCACCATGCTGATCTTTCTCCCGGAAACCTGCCGCACAATCGTCGGCAATGGATCAATCCCATCCTCGAGATTTAACACCTCCTTGCTTACCCACCTCCAACAACGTCGTCAACAGAAACGCGGTCTGCCACCAAAATACGACACCGCTCAAGCTCCTTCTACTTCTCGCCGCAGAGTCAATCCACTGGCCACACTCGCTATAGTCCGCCACAAGGAGACCTTCATGATCCTCTGCTTCATGGCCATCCACTACGCAGGCTACTTTGCAGTCCTCAGCACTCTCTCTACCCAACTAGCCTCAAGATACCACCTTAGTTCCCTCAAAGTCGGCCTCTGCTTCATCCCTATCGGCGTAGGCACACTCACCTCCCGCTGGACGCTCTCCTACCTCGTCGACTTCAATTTCCGCCGCGAAGCCCAAAAGGCAGGTCTAGAAATCACAAAGAACAAACAGCAGAAGATTGAGCACATGGATATCGAAAAAGCACGTCTCACAATCTGTTTGCCGACTGTGTACGCCAGTTGTGCCGTCATACTTGCTTATGCGTGGGTCATGCAGTACCGCACCCCTCTCGCGGCACCCCTTGTTGTGTTGTTCTTCTGCGGCAATTTGTTTTCAGGGGTGAGCACCACGCTCAATGTACTCGTTGTTGACATCAACCGCCACTCCCCCGCTACGGCTAGTGCAGCTATGAATCTATTCCGGTGTCTGCTTGGGGCGGGCGCGACGGCCGTGGCTAATCCGGCGATTGAGGCCATGGGTATCGGGTGGGTCGGCACCATGATTGCGGGCATCTGGGTGCTGTTCAGTGGGCTGCTGTGGGTCTTGTGGTTCAGAGGCTTTCAGTGGCGGAAGGAGAAGTTCGAGTTGGAGACTGCTGGCGACAAGGCAGAGAAGAGTGTGGTCTGAGATGCATGGTAGGCTGGTCTCGTCTGTCTGCCTGTCCAGGCTCAGACTTCTGTATCACCGGGAGTACAGGCATTGGTCCATTCATTTGGATGGCTGTCACGGTTTCTGGCGAACGTTGCATTGTGCCCAAATGTCGGTGGAAAGGCTTGATCCAGGTAGTGACACAATTCGTTCTGATTATGTCCTGGAAAGGTCACACAATGAGATTATGATAGCAGAGAGCCGTCGAAAGCGATTCAAGTTCACTGCGGAGTAAACAGACTAAAGGCTGCGAACCCGCAAACAGAATTAATCCACCTTTGCCATCTGTGAGAAGAAGAAGAAGAAGAAGAAGAGGTAATAAATGGCGCATGCTGTGCTGGTAGGGAACCAGTCAGTCTTTTGGTCCAAAATGATACAAAAGCTGGGACTGACAGGAAAGAGGCCGTCAGCGCACGACACTCGTCTGGTCTTCGTGGAAGGTCATGGGTTACTATTTCAAGGAGATGATCTATTATTGCCGCGAGAAGACTTTGATGAGATTAAATGGCGGGTAGAAAGATTCTTGAGAATTAACGATAGTAGATAGTCGTAGTAGTAGTCTATAGAGCATAATATGTATAAATGAAAGTTAAAAAAAAAAAGAGAAAGAGTGTCCAAGTCTATAAACCACGCTAAAACAAAAAGCCAACACTGCTGCCGTTCCTTTGCTCCTGCTTCTTTTTAGAAGGAGAAAGTCATCAGAGCAGGGTTCAATGCAATAGGCAAAAGCAAATGACTCGCGCAAAGCGTCGCCATGGGCAGGATAGCCATGATATCATTGATGCTCCATCCGTACGGGATGAATGGTGCCTTGGCCAAGATGATGATGCCGGCGATACCGATGGTCGAGAAAGCCAACGAGTACTTGAAGGACTTGAGCACGCGGGGGACCTCGATCCAGAAGTTGGAGGCTTCGGCTTCTTTGCCCGTGGCGCCCCATGTCATGTTAATCTCGAACATGTGTGCGAGGAGAGCTTGCGAGACGTGCAGGGAGAGGCCGCCGAGGAAGATGGCGAGCATGAGGAGCCATTTGAAGTTCTCGAAGAGGGCGCCGAAGAAGGTCTTTTCGCCTACGCGGTATCTATGACGGAGGTTAGAATGACTGCTTGTTGTGATTTGTAAAGGGGGACAAGGATGAGCTTACCTCATGACGGCGAGAGCGACGTTACCAAGACCGTTGAAGACGACGATGAGAGAGATCCAGACTTTCCAGCTGTCAATGTAGTAGCGGTCGAGGTACCCATTGAACCAGCCGACAGCAAAGTAGTTGACGGAGGTGAGAATCCATGCGGCGCCGATGGCGTAGTAAGTACCGATGTAGGAGATGATGGTAATCTTGGACGTAAAGCGAATGTTGGAGAAGAGGAAGCGGCGGAAAAGAGGGGTGAATGGGCCACGGGTGATCCAGAGACGAAGAGGGTTGAAGAGGAGTTCGTTGCAGCCGTAGGCATACTTTTCCCAACGAGCCAATTCATCGTAGACAGTAAGAGAAACACCCTCCTTGAAGCCTTCGCCGGCCCATGCGGCAAGTCGGATAATGTAACCATTGCACTGCAGACGAAGAGACATGTCGAAATCCTCGGACACGTGGGACTCTGACCAGAACTTTTCGTAGTTGTCCTCGTCCATGTAGGACACTTGTTGGATAGCGGCCCAGCGAAGAATGGCGTTGTGGCCGACAAAGGGAGCGACGTCACCGTTGGAGACGGTGTAGCGAATAGCGGTGTAGATGAGGTTGGTGAAGAAGGTGATGCCGTTCTCGAAGTAGGTGTTGACGACTTGCATGACACCGGAGCTGAATTGCATGATACCGACTTCAGGACTCTGCTCCATTTCAGATGCTGCGTCGAGAAGGCAGTCCTCTGGAACACGGGTGTCAGAGTCGATCAGGATGATGTAGTCGCCAATGCGGATGTTGCCATCAGCCCAGGCACGACCGTGTTCCTCGAGGACTTCGACAAGGCAGCGGGAATACTCTCTGGCTTCGTCGTCTTGGTTCCACTTCTCGTGGCGGATGACTTGCTCAAGCTTCTCCTCGACTCTGCACGACAGCATCATGCCAAAGTTCATGTTGGAGGCCTTCTTGAATTTGCCCTTGCGGATAAAGCCGTCAGAGTTGTGTCCGGGTCTCGCGGTCCATCCGATGTTGTTGTCGTTGTAAAAATCTATTCTGGCCTGGCGTTCCTCTTCTCCAAGCAGCTGAAGACCGTCATCGTTGATGAAGATGTTGGCGGAGCCACCTTGGAGCTCGTAAGTGCAGATTGCTGCCTTAATGGATTTGACAGTGGGGGCAATGACGGATGCAAGACCTTCCTTATAGACAGGACATTGGATGGTAACATGGGGAAGGTTGTGAGTCAGGCGGACGGGGAGGAGAGCAGAGTAGTACTTGGAGTTCAACGACATTTGGCGGATTGGTCCGATGATTTGGGCAATGCAACCAACAACGACTTGGATGAAGAACTGTCCTTCAGGTTAGCAGAGTATTTCTGAGATTTGCTACCGCCTTGACACTTACCAGTGTGAAGAAGACGTTGACGGGAATGAGCGCCAACAGAGCTAGTCGTGTATAGTTGTTATCCGCCTTCACCTCAAAGGCGATTTGGCGAATACCGGTACCGAGCAAGACAATAATAATGAAGAGCACAATACCAACGTAGATGCTGTTCATCAAGTGGAGTGGCCTCTCTTCGGGAAGTGCCTCTCCGCTTTCTTCGTCAACCTTCAGGACAACCACTTTGGGTGCCTTCTTTTCCGTAATCTCTGGGGGAGCATCGCCAACCATGTCTTCGTCCCAAGCGAGCTCCATAAGTTCGTTCTCAATGTGCTTGGCTCGGATGAGGAGGTTGCTTGGGTCGTCGTCCCAAACTACCAATAGTCCCTTCGTTGCGATGACAGCGGCGAATTGGGCCTTGCGGGCCTTGGGAAGGTCTTCAATATTTTGAAGCACTTGCACGTGGAGTCCGTTCTTGAGAGGGATGTCGTA
Source organism: Dothideomycetes sp. NU200 (assembly GCA_027943355.1). Taxonomy (NCBI): domain Eukaryota; kingdom Fungi; phylum Ascomycota; class Dothideomycetes; species Dothideomycetes sp. NU200. Next base: position 29,421 of record BSCJ01000052.1, on the reverse strand, counting down.
GGCGTTCGGAACGAACAAAAGGAATGTCTTAATCACTCGGGAGTTGACCGTGATTGCGCACTTTGAATTGTCAACTAAGATCTGGCAATGTGTGCTTGTTGAGATATCTCACCTGCAAGTTCAAGTCTGCACAAGCGTTACCGAGTGGAGAAGACACCAATTGAGGTGGGCAGGAAACGTAGTTGCCTGGGGAAGTTCTGATGATTGCTCCTTCTGATTGGCCACTGGCATCCCCGATCCATAATCTTTGCAACTGCTTCTCGAAAATGTCCATAACCATGAGCTCATGGTTGGCGGAAAAGTTTGAGCTTCGTAGTGAAAGTGCATCCGGTGAGCGTGGTGTGCGTGGTGTCTGTGGTGTCATGACTTCCAGGAAAGAAGGAGGTGCGAGGGCGACAGGCTTCTCCTGCATCTCCGGCGCAGGAGTTGAAGGTGCAGCCTCCTTCTTCTTGAAGAGATTCTTGATGGCCATTGTGCCTGGTTAACGAATGGTATCCTAATTGTTGACTGGTTTTACTGAGCGAGGTCGAACCCCAGTGCAACAAGAAGGGTTAGGCAAGGGCCTTAACGAATGTGGTCGAGTGACTTGTGTACACTGATAGGGAAAGGAAAGAGAGAAAGGGAAGATCTAAAGGGACGAAGAGAACACAGAGCGATATATGCAAAGCGTAAAGGTCTGGGAAACGTCTCGCCTGCGGACACAACAGCACTACTATCCCTTTGGCTTTGTACCTAAGCATTGCTTTCAGCGCCTATCCTTGTTCTCGGCCGCTTCATGGCAAGCCACTCGTGTTGAGAGCAGAACCTAGTCTGAGTTGGTCCTAATTTTAACGTGACATGTCAAGGTAAAGGACGCGCCCAGTGTTGGGAAGTCAGGCTAGAAGATACGCCACCAGCTGAGGAGAGACGACATCCTGAGCAGCTTGGTCCATGACCGAAAGCTAGTCCAGCGTCCAGCTTTGGTACGACTAAGGGTAAGCACGACGGCCGGGACGGCAAGACCATTAGACTCTCCTGGCGCGCACGCTATGAGATGGTTGGTATATACTCGAGACGTTGCTCGGATTGCCAGCGGTACCGGATACCGGACGTTTATGGGGCAGGAAGCACTTGTCGAGACTGAGTTGAGCAATATCCTTGAATATCGTCGTCAAACTCGCTCGATCAACGTCTAGCTGTTGACCCTGTCTCAGATCAGGCGGTAGATCTTCGCATGCTCGATGATTCTGTTCTTCGTTTTCACCCAAGGTTATCATGTTTTACCTTTTCCTGGGTGTGGCTTGAGCTAACACTTGGCAATGATGTGCCGCCTCGCGACGATCTAGTTCAGCAGCGCCCGCAGTGCCTGGTACCTGAACGGGGAGATTTGCTTGTCGGCTCGCTAGACTATTTATGGCAGACTTTGAATGCAGGAACATGATAGGTACGTATCTCGATGACATCTGTGGGAGTCTGTCAGTGTCAGGAAGATACACACCTCGGATAAAATGATCAAGGCTTGCTTTCTTCACGCATAGCAAAGTCTGGATAGAGCAGACGATCAATTCTTGCTTGTTTCTGGTCGAGCCATGCATCGTCAAGCTCGGCATCAGCTTCTCGCCAACGGCCTAGCTGAGACCCCACGATACTAACGGCGACGTGCGAGACATTCTCGCGTGGGCGCGTTCGAAATGGAAAGGGTGGAAATTCTGCTGGTGAGACATGGCCATCATGGCGCCTTGGCTTTTCCGAAAGCGGGGAGTAGACCTGCCCGTGCACGTTGTCTGGCCTGTATCTTTTCCATATTTTCGCGGGATGATTGCTGGCGGGAGCCATGAGCAGCTGAACTTAACGGACAATCCGGGAGCTCACTATTCCAGTTCCAGTCATACAGATTGGTATATGCTTTTCATCGTCATCCTGATTGGGAAAGGCACAAGCAATAAATCTGCATGACAGTCAACAACTTTATGCATCTCAGAAGGCGACGGCATACACCTGGACGTGATCTTCCAGGCTTGTTCCAGAGTCAAATGCTCGGGTCTTGGATTGTGGGAGAAACAACCGGGTCTAACGCTGTAAACGAAGAAGGCGGGCAAGACCGAGGTGGAAAACGTCCGTCGTACACAGGGACTGCTGGCGAAACGGGCGAACAACGTGTCTGTCTCAACCCCATGAGTTCACCAACGAGAAAAACGCCTATGCTTCAACTGTTGAATTCGACTCCGGGAGTGGAAAAAGGCCGATACTGGAAGGAATAATTGGGCGGGAGTATGAAGTGTACAAGGTCTTGAGTAAAGGCTAAAGCGCGGGACAGCCCGTCTGCCACAGCAGGGGTGCGACGAACACTGATTCTCAACCATGTCTTTTGCAAGGATGGTGGTTGTTCGCTAGTGATATGCATGCAAGGCATGGTTCATGAGCCGCATACTTTCTGATAAAGTATAAAGAATGCCGTCAGTCCATGAATAGTATATGGCTCACATGTGATGTTGGGTATATAGCGTGCTGGACACCGGCAATGGTCGAGCACCATGATCTGGTAGGTTTTTCATATAGCTTCAACTACAATACGTTTTGACTTTTCTCCGACCGGATGCTTTCTTGGATGCATCTCGTTACTAGTAAGGATCGAAATATGCTGAGCAAGGCGAAGGATGATGTCTCCGCTTTTCGATATTCGACGCAAATGATGTTAGGATATTCTATTCGGCATGGTCCTTCATGGTCGTTGGCAAGACCCCTATTGATTTTCTCGCATGGTCAGATGGTTGTCGGGCTGAAAACCGTTGTTGGTCCCAAAATATAACCATCAAAACGACGCCACAATTTTGCAGCCGATGAGCCAACCCCAACATTTAACAGGAGCACAAGGAGGTTGGACAGGTGTGAAGTAATCGTAGCACGTAGTCAGTAGTGCAAAGATCATAGATCACAGATCATAGACGTTAATGCTGGAATGATTGCCTATCGCAAGTGCTAGAGTGGCTGATCAAGCACTGGAAACGGTCAAGATCATGTCTCGGATATCGCAATTACTAGGGTCGAGACTCGAAGCCAACAGGTTTGTGACCAAGACCCTGCCAACATGCTTTGTACTCAACTGCACGCCGACTGCTTACTTGTGTGTGGACAAAACCTTGTTTCAAGTGTTTCAAGGACGCAGTGCCAGTACCGTCCATAGGGCGTTGATCTGTGACAATGTTGTTAGGGTGTCCATGGTTACTATTCACATAAGTCTGCATGCACGAGTGCCGCTTTATTATTGAAAGATGGATCAATCAGCCTCGGTGTCTTTGATGGCAAGCCACTGCAGCTCAACCTTCCTGATAAGCTTGCGGGAATAATTCTCCGGCGCCTTCAAGGTTCGGTACTGATAAGGTTGTCACTTCGCGTGACGCACTTCCTCAGGCACTGTAGACAACCAGTACAGAGGGATATAGTATGGGAGAGGATGATTGCTCCGTAGAAGAGTACAAGATTTAGCCAGCAGCTCATCAGTCTCATGTATCATGAGATAAGAAGCTTATTACGAAGCGGGACGTTCTCCCAAGTCGTTCACGGCGCATCCGCATGGTGGTTCGGGGGCGCATCAAACTCAAGCCAGATAGAATAGACCATGGGGATCTCACCATATTTGCCCTTACGTGTATAAGACGTTGTACTTTAGCCTCCCGATGAAACGCGCTCGGTCGGAAAATAAGTGCGAGTGTTCTGGATGACTGGCCGGTGAGACCGCGATGACGAGCAGACATTTTCAAACAGGCGGAAACTCTGCTGTTGGAAGTGGGCAACTACGTGCATAAATAGCCATACCGTCTGCCCGTGGGTTTGCTCAGATGGTTTCTCAAAAGTGTATGAGGGCAAATCTTGCAAAACTTCAAATAAATGGTTAGCAACAGAGCTGGCTTGCACTTACCTTGTGGACACTACAGATATCACGCAATGAAAGGGAAAAGGGAAAAAAGCATGTCCTTTCGCTGGAATTACCCAGTTCAAGTTCAGCGGTATAATCTCAGCCTACCCGTGTCCTGGCCTCGGAGAAGCCAGAGCACGAGCAAGCACCCGCCATGCGAACTATCTACGCTAACTGCAGTTATGAAGTCAGTACTCGCCGATTTCTCGCATGTTTTGCAACGTCCCATTACAGAACGTAGCGAAAGTGTGGATTCTCCCTGCGTACAAGTCAGCAGTCGATCCAATCCGTCAGGCTTAGGTGGCTAATCACTTGTCGGTCAGATCTTGAAACGCAAGACGATCAGCTTCTTCTTCATTCTTCGGGAAGGCGGCTCTGCGTTTATTCTCGCGCCAGAGAACAAAGTAGAGAATGGAGGAGGTGGCGATAGTGATGCAGTAGAAGATGATCAGACCAGTCCACAGCTCGGGATAGTGCTGGCTTTTGGTCTCGCTTTTGATCATCTGTGGGCCGATAATGTTTCCTACAGAGACATCAGCAGCAGTCCGTGAACAACACTGACCTGGTCTTCGGACTTACCAACACAATATGCAACAAAGATGGCTGCCGACATGAAACTCTTCTTGGTTGCGCCTGCTACATTAGTCACACCCAAAGAGATAATTAGAGAAACCACTGGTCCAAAGAACCCGATAATGGAGTACCCAACTACAGGCGTTGCAGCATGATGATACCAAGTAGACTTCCACATCATGACGCAGCCTGCAATAACAGGTAGGCAGCAAATGACCAAGAGGATGATCCTGGTGTTGCGGATATAAATCGGGATAAAGCCTGCAGCCAGGATACCCAGCCAGGCTATGCCACCAACGGGAAACTGCAAGAGGATTGCTTCCAGACTGGACCAGCCGAAGGTTGACACAATAAGCGGACCGAAACCACTGAGAGCGCCGTTGACCGTGTAGGCGCACATCATCATAATGAAGATCAAATAGGTCTTGATGTCAAGTAGAGCCTCTTTGACCTGGTACCATTTGATTTTCTGACAGCGAACACCAGTCTGACTTTTCCTTAGCCTCTCGACGGCGACAATGCGCTCTTCAGGAGTGAGGAACCAGGCGTTTACTGGAGAACTGGGTACGGCGAAGCACCATCCACCGAAAAGAATAGTCAAAGAACCAGCAAAGAGGTAGAGATACTGCCAGCGGTGGAGCTCACCTCCAGAGATCCGTCCGAAGGCATAATTCAGAGCACCACCAATGATGGTGAACAAGCCTGTGCCGGAAAACCACCATGCTTGACGAAAGGTTTGCTCGTTCTGGGTGTAGTACGAAGTGATAAGGCAGGAGAAGCCGGTAGGAATGACACTTTCGGTGAATCCAAGAAAGAAACGCTGAGCATACAGTCCACGCCAGCTTGTCACGGCCGCAGTCAACATGCAGATTGCACCCCAGACGATGACGACTCCGCCTAGGACACGTCCAAGGTTAAAGCGCTGAAGGGCAAAGCTCATTGGGTACAGCCCGGCGAGCATGCCAAAGTAGAACAGTGAAGTAGCCCAACTCAGACGCTGAGTATCGGTAGTTGGTGGTGTAGTCGAATGGTCCACAACCGAGAGGTGTAAATCACCAGTCATGCCGAGCAGCGCTGCACTACCCAAAATGGCTTTGTCCCTGTCGAACGTCAGTTATTCTGTCTAATGCTTTCGCAATGCAAGAAGACAATCTTGTGGAACTACTCACCAGTAGACTATGCCATATCCAAAGACCATGGCCGGAAGTAGGAACAAGTCTAGCTTGCGTAGCACGCGACGCTCGACAGCAGGATCGATAGCTTGAGCATGTTCACCAACCAGAGCGATGGCTTCGTCTTTGGCTGAAGCTGCATCCGTGGCTGTCGAACGTTCGGCTGAGTGGCGCGCAGGCGTCTTCTCCTGCAGATTATCTTGTCCCATGGCCATTATTACCCTGTCGTCGTTCGAAAGGGGCTCGCGTTTCAGTAGCGTGGTAATTTGGTAGGCTTAGAAGGTTGCGCCACGTTAGTGCAAGCTTGCTTCGCTTTTCGAGGTGAATTGTCGGGCGTGCCGTTGTCTCTGGTCTCAAGACTGAGCTGAATGTTATGTTGTCTTTTGAAGAGGCGAACTAAGCTGTGTAATTATGTTGTCAGTATGCGCAAATTTTCATCCCGGAGCGGGACCATGAGGTACCTCGTTGGTGTTTCTCTTGGCTCAACCTTGATGTGGCCGCGGGGCTTGAAAAGCTCATCTTATATTTCGGCCCTTTATGGTCTTTACGACAGTGGCTTCCACGACGTGCATATACACTCTTCACGCGGCACTGCTTATTGCACGTATATCTCACTATCATTCCTTCATGAGCTGCTGTGGTTATATGCAGCGTGTGAGCTTGAGTCATGCATAGAAGTAGGTGTAAGTACGGTGCTCCATATCCGGTGGCCTGACCCCAGCTTCGTATGTGAATCTTTTATTTTTGATGGTTGAGAAGTAGCATCCACTTCTCCCACAAGATGCGTTCTTCTAGCTAGAACATGCCTTATGCCTAGTATGAGTGAGGTAAGCAGCCCAAGCTGTCAAGCCATTATTGAAGGTAGTCCTTTTCAGGCAACGCAGAGCGACCCTGTCCATTGTTTATTGCAGTATCATGGATGTCTGTACCGTATCGTTACCTTCCACCTGCACCCATTTTTAGATGCTCTCAACGGTGTAGCGAGTTCTCAGTAGTGTCGATAGAGTAGAAATTGGGAAACGCTGTCAGTGTCGTTGATTTCCATATTATTATCATTGATGAAACATGCTTGATCGATTCTTCGATAGCCTGGTAAAGCAAGCCACAACAGAATCAAGTACATGACCAAAGGCGCTCATAAGCAATTCATTCCAGGTCACACCGAGCTACAATAGCATATCATAGGCATTTGGAGAGCACGGCCTGTGTTGCTTTCGGTATCATCCTCAATGACCTCAAAATGCTGCTTCACGGACGTAGCTCTTGGCGGTAAGCGCTTATTGATATGCTTGCGAGAAGTTTCACAAAGTCGGGCTCCGGTTTCTAGAGTAGGCGTTCGGACATCCTGACAGGAGTTCATTTGAGGGACAGTCCATGCTACCTTGATTGGCGTTGTTTTCTATGCTGTCATGGTTCTCCTAGAGCAAGGTGCACGAGTGCGATTGACAAGTATCATTGGACCCTTACCATACCTTACCTTATAGTCGCAGTTCTCGGCTTTGCCAAGAAGCATCGAAACAATATGCAGGAACCAGAATATCTACATCATTGATGCAAATTTTTTGAGCTTGCATACGGTGAATATCTAGTGAGTCGTCTTATTAGTGAAAGCAACTTCATGAATGCATCTTGACAAGTAAGAAGACCCCAGGAGGTAAACATGCACGATTGAAGACTCGCTTATTGAAATGCCAAGACGTTAAGCACGGTCGTCGTGCACAGACGCACACAAGTCTTTCGCAAAATCCAGCAGCGCAACATCTTGAAATCTTCGACCCGACGACACCAGCGACAACTAACGACCCAGGACACCACACACAGTCACAGTACGTTCGCAATCGATTCCTCGCGACGGAACGCAACATTACAGAGTTGCAGCTTAGTCGCAAACCGAGAAAGAAGTCACCGCTGACAGGTGCAATCACAGATGGGCGCCCTCAAATACGTCGAAGAGCTGCAGAAGAAGAAGCAGAGCGATGTGCTCCGCTTCCTTCTCCGTGTCCGCTGCTGGGAGGTATGCGAGAGACACCATTGATCCCTACTCGTTGAACATTAGCTGAGAGTACATCAATTATAGCTCCGTCAATTGAACGTTATCCACCGCGCTTCCCGCCCTTCGCGCCCCGACAAGGCTCGCCGTCTGGGTTACAAGGCCAAGCAGGGTTACGTTATCTACCGTGCCCGTGTCCGCCGTGGCGGTCGCAAGAGACCCGTGCCCAAGGGTGCCACCTACGGTATGTCGGAGCAAACAGCAAGAAGAAAAGCGGAGGACAAATACTTATTCATTCTACAGGCAAGCCCACCAACCAGGGTGTGAACCAGCTCAAGTACCAGCGTTCCCTCAAGTCCACCGCTGAGGAGCGTGTCGGCCGTCGCTGCGCCAACTTGCGCGTCCTGAACTCTTACTGGATCAACCAGGACTCCACCTACAAGTACTACGAGGTCATCCTTGTCGACCCCATGCACAAGGCCATCCGCAAGGATGCCCGCATCAACTGGATCGTCAACCCCGTCCACAAGCACCGCGAGTCCCGTGGTCTTACCGCCACTGGCAAGAAGTCCCGTGGTCTCGGCCGTGGCCACAAGTACAACCACACCTCTGCCGGTCGCAGAAAGACCTGGAAGAGACACAACACCCTCTCCCTCTGGCGCTACAGGTAGACGCACTAAGCCCGAGTTGGCTGGTTGCGTGTTGGTGCTGGACGGTACTGGTGTTGCATTTGTTCTTCGTTTCGGCGAGTGCGACGGAGGCTTTCAAAATTCTGGGATTAGCGGACATCATGAGCTAGTAGCAAAAACACGATATGGACCGTTTGTCCATTGCTATGATGAAATTTCAAACAACGCTTCCCTGGGGCATCAACATGAAACTTGTGTGTCTGCTGACTGTGATTACGTGACATGATCGAGGGTGTTTTATGGTAGTAGTCTAGAATTGTACACGACGAAATATGCAACAGAGGAATAGGAAACAATAGGAAAAGACATCAAGATCATTTTCAGTAGTCTGTACTACAGTGTACAGTCATTGTAGTGTGCTTTGTGAATGGCAGCACCGAGGGCTAGTACGGACACTGGGCTATCTCAACAAAGGAACGTGATTTGCTACAACGCAAAAATTGACCGAAAAACTGCAGCCGCATCCTTCCCCAGCTTCTCCTGAAGAGCGCGGGACGATGAAGGTTGTGGTCTAAAAAAAGGATGCAGGCGCTGTGATTTCCCTATTAAGCAAGAGACGGCGCCAAAGCATAGGGCAGTCAAACGTAGACCAAAGGGCTTGGCTTGCGCGGAGAGAGGAGGATTCACGCAACAAGAGTGGATTTGTGGTGAAGAAAGCAGTGTCAAGTAGAGAGAGATGCTCGTATCGCGATGTTTAGTTGATGGTCGAGTACGAGAATGAGCTCAGATCAAGCTTGGCAAGCATTCGGTAGTTGTCAAGAATGGTGAGATGACGGTAAGAAAAGGTACATGTACCTGAAGATCAAAGAAAGGGTGGAGGGGCTGCTCCCAGCTGTTTGGTTTCAACCTCTTGCATTCGTCACCCCCTCGACTAAGCTCAAGCACTGCACGTACGTTTGCCCTTCCTGTGCTTGTTGGCCAGGATAGGAAGTCGGCGTCAGGAGCTGCTCTTGCTGTATTGTTTCTTCTATACCGCTTGTATTACTTGATTACCATCATCCACGCATCAATTGTGTGCGCACAAGGGGGACACATCTATTGGCGCATCAAGTGCATGCATGCGTCTGGACTCAGATGAGCACCAATGGCTCCCTGGTCATCCTCGTCCCGCTTCAACTCGACAACACCCACGTCCGGCACCAACACGAGTAGCTCTCAACCCGCACCACCACCATCGACCGGCAGGAAGCCTCTACCAAGAACACCTCTACAGTCCCCGCCTGGACCAGTGTCGCCAACTAGAATAGCTTTCGTGCAACAAAATGGACAGCCCTCAATCCCGTCGCCCACTCGGCCAACCAGCTCTGGTGGAGAGCGCCACTCGCATAGCCGGTCGATGAGCAATCCACTGCCCAAGTTCTTCGGCCGCAAGAGGAGTCACCCTGCGCTGCAGCTACCTGCCGACTTGCCTCCCGATGATGCCCTGGTCCCGGTGCTGGAAAGTCCGGTTGCGACATCAAACACACCCATGCGATTGATGAGCGGAAAGAAGAAGGACGATGACCGTAACATGGCCACGCGGCAGTGCATGTGCTGCGACAGTAAAGTCCGCTTCCCCAGGGATCTCAACGTCTTCCGCTGCACCAGTTGCATGACGGTGAATGACCTCGAACCGTACAGACCCAAGCCAAGAGATGGAGACAGACCGCACGGGAGGCAGTCAGAGGGCAGGCAGCACACTCTTGCAGTCCCACAACAGAGCGCACGCGTCGTCCCCCTGTCAATTGAGCGCAGCAGAGCAATCATCGACCGCTGCTTGTTGGACTATCTCGAGGCTCGATGCAGAAGACAGGCAACAACCTCGCCCAAGCCTCTCCCACCAGACCCTTTTGTCAATGGCGGATCCGTGACTACCCCTTCATCCTCATCAAGGCAACCTTCACCTGGCGTCTCGAATTCCCAGCCTGCAGATATCCTTGCTCGCACACCATCGGCTACCCTTAAGACATCGGCTGACTTTGATTGGCTACCCAAGAACCCTTCTCTCGTCAATTCTCCCTCTCTTACAAAACCATCTCCATCTTCGAACTCACTTACGTCTCCGCCGAGAAAGAACCAAGTTCCCTCTATTCCTCCACTGCCAGCTCTCCCTGGTCGCCGACCTCCTCCACCTCCTGCTCAAACATCTGCCAATGCTTCTGCCCGCCCCGCCTACAACCCTACTTCTTCCCCACCCTCATTACCTGCTCATCGCTCGGACAAGCCCTCTGCCCAGACAGATTACGAACGTGTCAAGGTCATCTTCAAGCCGTTGGAGGATTACCTGCTTGCCACCTATGGTGACTTTGAATGTCTCAACTCGTCGTTTTGTACTGTGCGGCCTCATACCTCTGCGCGCGCTCGAAGCGAGAGTGCCATACGGACACCACCCCCTGAACCTGTTCAAGGCGCCTGGCCAAGCCCAATTGATTCTTTGCAAAACTTGGATGCAAAAACCTTGATGATTGGCGACTTCGCGGAGAATGGTCAATGGTGGACAGGTCGTGTTGCCCGCAAGCGTTCCGATAAGGACAATGGACGCAGTGGAGAGCGCAAACGACTGACCACCTCTAAGACTCCCCATGTCAACTGGGACGAACTGATTGGCTTCTATGACATCGTCCGCATGGCTGGCTCCAAATGGTGGGAAAAGTTGGACCAATTGAAATCATACGACGAGGAGACCATTCATCGACATATCAAGGGCCCAAAGAACGCCCGCGAAATTGACGACGATCTGTCAGAGGCAAGACAGCATGCTGAGCGCGCCCTTCTCAAAATTACTGAAACCTTGCTGAAACGTCCAACCCAACAACTTACAGAACCCGACCACGTCCGCTTCCTGTTGTTGATATTGATGAATCCATCATTGTATCCTGATACTGCAAGGACAAGAGTGCATGCCGGGAAGCCAGGACTTGCCAGGGTCCCATCTCATCCACCAAGGTCCGCTCTGGATCCAACTGATGCAAGACTTCACTCTCCACCAAAGCGTCCATCCCCTAGCCCAACCACAATGCAGCCCATGCGGGAGCCAGAGCAACACACGGGCATTCGTAAGAGAATATTCGGGTTAATGGCCAACTCCTCTGATAGCTGTCATAGATCGCTTATTGGCTGGTTCAGCAGATTGCCAGAGGCTCGGTTCATGAAAATTGTCGACCTCGTCGCAAGTTTTGTCACTCATAGATTGTTGAGGAGAAGGCCTAGGACGCGTTCTCAGACCATGCCGCAGGACGGCGGGCTCATTCCTGACCTTTCGGGCTCTGCAAGAAACACATCCGCTCAACTACGTTCAGCAACTGGATTAGGAGGTAGTGTTCGAGTCAAAGATATGGAGCCGACTCAGAATATCGTCGATTACAGCGAGGACTGGCAGCTCAAGGCGGCAGCAAAGGTCATGGCTTTGCTTTTTGCAGCTAACAATTCCTGGCAACCTCGAAAAGCTGGCCTCACCCCGGCAGAGACCAACATGACATCTTTGTCTCGTCCGAGAGCCAAGACTCATGGTCAATTATTGCCGACATCTGACTATTACAACACATTGTTGGATTACAATGATCTGGTTGCTGATTTCAAGGCTTGGGAGCAAAAGAAGGGCAAATTCACCTTTTGCCAGTTTCCTTTTTTCTTATCCATGGGAGCAAAGATTAGAGTACTAGAGTATGATGCTCGGCGACAGATGGAGCTCAAAGCCAGAGAAGCTTACTTTGACTCTGTCACCAAAAACCGTGCAATCGATGGGTACCTCCACTTGCGAGTGAGGAGAGACTGCATGGTGGATGACAGTCTACAACAGATTAGTGCTGCCGTAGGTCAAGGACAGGAAGAGCTGAAGAAAGGTCTCAAGGTGCACTTTACTGATGAGGAAGGTGTTGATGCTGGTGGTCTGCGAAAAGAATGGTTCTTGATGATTGTGAGGGACATCTTCGATCCCAATCATGGTATGTTTGACAATAGACCTTCACCTTGAATAAAGCTGACTCTTGCGGAACAGGAATGTTCCTTTACGATGATGACTCGCAGACTTGTTATTTCAACCCCAACTCCTTTGAAACATCCGACCAGTACTATCTTGTCGGAGCTCTCCTAGGCCTTGCCATCTACAACTCTACCATTCTTGACGTGGCATTTCCACCATTTGCCTTTCGCAAGCTCCTTGCCGCTGCGCCACCGTCCTCTTCGAACCCTTCATTGCCGACTGCCGGCGCCAGAGCGCAGATGACATATACTGTTGATGACCTTGCTGAATATCGACCTGCCTTGGCTGCAGGTCTGAGACAGCTTCTGGAGTTTGACGGCGATGTCCAAGGAACATTCTGTCGCGACTTTGTAGCCCCTGTCGAACGATATGGCATTGTGACCGAAGTACCTCTCTGCGCCAACGGCGAGAACAAACCAGTCACCAATGCCAACCGACAAGAGTTTGTCGACCTCTACATCCGCTACCTCCTTGACATCTCCGTTGCCCGCCAATTCGAGCCCTTCAAGCGCGGCTTCTTTACTGTCTGCGCCGGCAACGCCCTATCCCTCTTCCGACCAGAAGAGATCGAGCTTCTTGTTCGTGGATCAGATGAAGCCCTCGACGTCGACTCTCTTCGTGCTGTTGCTGTTTACGAAAACTGGCGATCTACCTCCCCACCTCACAAGGCGCTCCCTTGTCCCGCGGAGACGGTGCCTGTGATTGGGTGGTTTTGGGATTTCTTCAAAAAGTCTACTCCAGAGCATCAAAGGCTCTTGCTGGGTTTTATCACCGGTAGCGATCGGATTCCTGCTGTTGGTGCCACTAATCTGGTGCTGAGGATTTGCTGTGGAGGTGATGGACTCGGTTGGGATGGTAGTAGCGGTGTTGATGGTGCTAGTGCTGGGACTGGTGCAGGTAGTGGATCGTCGTCATCGTTGTCGGTGCTAGGTGGACCATCGCCAGCGGTCACGCACCAGCAGGATCGGAATCGGTTTCCTATTGCGAGGACTTGCTTCAACATGTTGGTGCTTTGGGGGTATAAGAGTCGAGAGCAGCTGGAGGAGAGGCTTTGGAGGGCTGTTTGTGAGAGCGAAGGCTTTGGTCTCAAGTGAGCTTTTGAATCAGGGATCAAAGGTTCATTGGAAACGGAAATCAGGCGTATGGAAGAGGATATATTCTATAGAAGTGTAAATTGCAAGGTCAAGTCAATCCTGTTTGACTAGAAGTATAAGAGACAGTGACCGAACCCGCGGTCATTGTGTATACAGCCCAATTGCAAGTATAGAAAAACAAGATCAACACCTTCTGTATTCATGCGACATGATGTATAAAAAGCAAAAGTTTAGTCTTAGGTGAGCTTTTGAATCATGGATTAAAGGTGTATTGGAAGTAAAAACCACGAAACTCGAAAGAGGATATCTTTTTTTTTCCTGTTTGACTGGAAGTATAAGAGACAGTGCCCGATCCCGTGTGTTTTGACTAATAGTATAAGAGACAATGACCGAAACCCGCGCGGTCATTAGCTTAATTTGCAAGTATAGAAAAAGTATAAGAGAAAGACCAACGCCCCAGCAGCTGCTCATGCTATATGATGATTCAAGGAAAAAAGGGCAGGACCTTCTGATAAAGAAATTGAAGAAAGGTTGGGGGATTTTGGGCCCCCAAAAAGCACTTCACGATGCACCGCCACCCGCATGAACCCCGAAACCAGCATGTTCCTTATGCCTCTTGTAATAAAACGCACTCTCCTTTGGCCTGAGTCCCTCGCTCACCCCCTCCAAGACCGTCTTCAGTATCCGCTCCACTCCCTCCTTGTGCTCCGCATCCCGATTCCAGACCTGCACCAGAATACTCGTGAACCGCACACTCAGACTGATCCCACAGATATCATCGATGAATGTGGTCCGCTGACTAGCCACTGCGGTTTGCAATCGCTCGCCTATAGCGAGTAGCGCCACTTCGGTCCAGAATTGAGGAGCTTTTTCCTTGGGGACGCGGAAGGTCCAGCTGCCGCCGCGGGCGTTGCGCGGGTCTTCCCAGATTGGTTTTATGCCGGTGTGGAAGAGGTGCACACTGTCCCTCAGGGGCAAGGCGGTGATGTCGAAATTGTTGAAGCAGGACCAGAAGGTTCGGAGGTCGGTTATTTGCGCTAGGTGGACTAGACGGTTTTCGTATTTTTGTTGTTGTTGCTGTTGTTTGTCCTCTTCTTCTTTTTGGGGGGTTTGTTGGTGTTGTGTGGTGCCGCTTTTGTTGTCTGGTGATGAAGAAGAAGAAGAAGAAGAAGAAGAGGTGGGTTTGGTGCTGCGGTCTTGACGGTCGTGCCAAAAGTCCCAGGAGTGGACTAGCGGTGGTGGACGGAGTTTGGAAAGGAGGTTCGCGCGCATTTCTTTGCCTCGCGCCGGGGACTGGGTGGTTGTTGATTCTTCTGGGGTTGCGCTTGGTAGGCCGTTTATGTTTAGACGGGGTAGTGCGGCCATGATTTGTGGTTTGGGTTGGATATGTGGTGGAGGAAGGTAGTATTCGGTAGAGCTGGAGTGAGTTGCCCAAGGCTGGGCTTATAGGTGTTGGATGAATAGGACAAAGGCGTGCGGGTCTTATTGTGTACGTGCGTGGTATGGTGAATACAAGCCGGAACCCCTATGATCGACTAGTAAGTCCTCTGTTTCTTTGTGCTGGCTCGCTCACTCTAGAGCTGCTTGATAGGCTCATATAGACAAAGAGAGGGTCAAGCTTCACCGCTACAGGAATGGGGTCATGGGAGCAGAAATGTGTAGGGACGTTGAACAAAGGAGGAGAGGGAAAGATAGTGGAGGACTAGAGAGGGGGAGAGGGGGAGAGGGGGAAAGGGGAAGAGTCAGAGTGGGCCTAAGTAATACTAAATGCAAGGACTACGTGGGAATATGGCATGTCGAATAGGCATTGGATAGTGAATGTATCATATGAGGAGCTGGGCGCGTAGCAGGACATGCCCCCACTTATCGATTCATGTGCCTTCGGAGTAGAAACGTAAACTCCGCGATGAAATGTGTCACGCTATGAGAAGATGCTGTACTGTTCGGGTACCGTTTACTCTTTACAAGCAATACACTCAAATACTGTAGTTGATGTCGCGCTCTTGCTAAACTCGGAAAATAGTAGATTGAAATGATTCAGCATGCTCAGTCTGTGTTGCACGACCATCGAGATTGACTTATTACGGCCAACTCACCCAACACCACTGTCGGACCTTGGTCCATCGTCGCCTGAGGTGTACGCTACGCCATGCATTCAAGCTCGGCAGACGACTGCATGCATCTCCCTCCACATAAAGATTCTGCTTACGCATCCCTAATCATCCCCTGGTGTTCCGATATGCTACTCCATCCCGTGCCCTAGGAAATAGCAGGTCATGGTCTGCCCAGCATCGAAGCTTACCCTCGGACCGTTCTGGCTGCCTCGTCCAACGCCTTCTTCACCTCATCTTGTGTGCTTCCCTCCTTGACAAGCACAGTCGCCATCACGGCGTGTGTTCCACCATTCGCCTTCCGCCACTGCTTGATTGAAGTCGGGATCTTACCAGCATTGGGCTGCATCTGGTACTTGTGGTATTGGCCGTCGGGCTTGGTCACGAGTCGCGTAGTCTCGCCAATATCGTGGCCATCATGTGTGGTCATTTGTTCGTGAAATGCTGTCGTTTCCTTTGGCGCCCAATTTGTATCTGGGAAAACACGTGAGCGCCAAGACTGCTGTTTCGTTCGCCTAAGTTAACTCTATGCAATCACATATTGTGTCAACCGCCATTACATCTGCGTCGATATGCCTCCTCTAGTCTTGTGATGAAGCTTTCACGCCCCTCTTACCGCCTAGATCGAGTCCTTGGGTGGTTGACAAGGGCCACTCGATTGAGGCAAGTTTGTGTAACAAAAGCCTGGGCATCTTCATGCTCAAGAACCATGTCTACCAGCAATCCAGAGTGGTTTCGCTATACCTCAGGCAGATGGATGTGAGTATACGGGTATTGGTTACAATGGTCTGCTCTACTAAATTGTCAAGTTACAACGATACACGTCGACGCCTCGAGCGATACCTCGAGTTCAATGTTGAAGAGCTCCAGCGAGTCGCGGCCGAGTCCGTTGGCTGCGGACTGTCAGATGTTATAGACATGAAGAAGATTGCCGAAGGAGCTCTGAATCGAGTATTCAGGATAGACCTCAGAAGTGGTCTTCGTGTGATTGCACGGATACCGTATCCGATTTCGTCCCCAAAGTGTCTTGCCACTGCTAGTGAAGTCGCAACTATGGACTTTCTTCGAGCTCATGGTCTACCCTTACCGCGTATATACAGCTACAGCTCCAACAAGCATAATCCGGTGGGCACTGAATACATCATCATGGAAGAAGTGCCCGGTGAAGAGATAGGCGACCGATGGTATGACTTGACAGAAAACCAGAGAACCAACCTGGTATTTCAAATCGCCGAGCTCGAATCGAAACTCTTCTCTATCGACCTCCCTGCATATGGGAGTATCTACTACTCCAGTGACCTCAACCCAGCTTCTAGCACGATCGATCTGCCAGATCCTCAAGAAAAGAAAGCTTTTTGCATAGGACCTTCCGTCGCTCAGACATTATGGTTTGGCAAACGGAGCCAGATTGTTATCAATCGCGGTCCTTGTATGAATATGTGCCCATCGCTCGAATTACCCTACTGACTGCTTTAGTTGTCGACACCACAGCTGTCCTCGAAGCAGGGGCGCGAAAAGAGATTGCATATCTAAGTGCGCATGGCCATGACAGATATCCATTCAGCAGAATTCATCGAGAAGTGTACGGGTACTCCAAACAATCTCCTGAAATCCACTTGCACGATTTACGTAGCTTTTTACAAGTGGCACCAACCCTGGCCCAAACAAGCGATAAGAAGTTTGACCGCCCAACGATACGACACCCCGACCTCCAGCCACGGAATATTTTCGTCGACAAAGACTTCAAGATTACTGGATTGATCGACTGGCAGCACAGCTGCATTCTCCCGCTCTTTCTACAAGCAGGAGTGCCGAAATACTTCCAGACCGTCGGTGATGAGTCTTTCACACTCCTCACTCCGCCCAAGTTGCCAGAGGACTTCGAGCTCATGGATGAAGAACAACAAGCCCAAGCGGCCGAGACCTTTCGTCAGCGGCACCTACAATTTTACTACATGGCTGCAACAGTTAGATACAACCCCGTCCACTTCGATGCGCTTGCCGAGCCCTTTACTGGATTGAAGTCCAATGTGTTCAAGCTTGCATCCAATCCGTGGGAAGGTGATAACGTATTACTGCGAGCCGCATTGATCGAGGTGATGCGGCATTGGCCCGCATTGTCACCAGAGGAGCCACATTGCCCAGTCTCCTACTCAGACAACGAGGTTGGCGAATGTCTGCAGCTTTACGACAACCTACAGGAAGCAGACGCACAGCTTGAGCAGACCAGTCGGGTCCTGGGAATTGGGCCAGAGGGATGGGTGCCGACGGAAGACTACGAGGGCACCAAGGCCTTTGCAGCTGAGATCAAGAGACTGGCCCTTGAGGATGCCGAATCTGATTTATTAAGAGCCCAGATTGAGGAACACTGGCCCTTCGATGATCATGACGAAGATGACTGATTTGGGTCGGCTGGAGGTTCGTCGTTTGAAAGAACAACTCCCCTTGCTAGGTACGCAATCAGGAGAGCTGGACTACCTGACGGGATGCATTCTGAAATGTATCGAAAGAGAGGAGTGTGCCGCGTAGCATGACATTGCCAAGATCTATTTATCGATTCATCAGGGCTAGGACGTAAACGCCGTGAACGATGTGTGGAGCGGTGTCCGACAATCTAGGAGACGATCGGGCTCGGAGGTTGGAGTTGCGCCGTTACCCGGTTTCCGATGAGAGTCAAGAAATCAAGACTAAAATGTTGGATAGACTTCTAGGCAGACAAATACGAGAAAGGGAATGGCACGACGTTGCGCAGTAAGCATGACACGTACAAGTCACTATTGTTGCAGTGATAGATTAGGAGGATGCAATCTGGACCAATAGCTAGGCTCACATGGGTTGATATAAAGGGAACCAATTAATGGAAGCAGGATTTCACGTGTCAACGCGAAACGAGGTTTCCACGATCGCGGTGGCCGATCACGTCACATTAAGCTCTCCAGCGCACGGACTGTTCAACAATCAAACGGGAAAGCCATGCCACTCTCAATCTTTCCGACAGAGACAAGGCAGAAGCACAGGCGTAGAGGCGCTTTCGCGATAGCGAGATGACTAAACTAGATGGGTGTGTTACATTCAATGACCGATAGATCGGGGTCTCAGAGGGCGCAGATTGGTTATGCTTCTGGGCCTCGCCGGGGTTGAGTTGGCTACTAGTGTATCAAGTAGCTTGCGTAGCTAGCTTGTGGTATGAGTAAACGAATGTCTGTATCTGTATCTGTATCTTTGTCGTCGGCCGACATCCACTCCTCCGTTTCCTTCCTGCCCTGCGCTACTCTTCAGACTATTTTGATTGATCAGACTCCAGCTCGCCTCTAACTCCTCGACTACACTTTCAACGACGCGTCGTCTTGTCTGATCGTCATCGTTGTCTTAGGTACTCTCTGCCACTCACACCCCTGCCACACACCAATACTACTTTGGAGTACATTGTACAACTGTCCCCCACCTTCTTCGTCCTCGTCCCCATACTTTATTATCCTTCCTCAAACTCGAGACAATATCGAAACAGTCTCCTCATCCCATCTCCTTTGGACACATTTACCACATCATAACTTCTAACGACAAACTTGATCATGGATTCTCCCAGGCCTTGCAAGAGACAGCGTCTTTCGCCCACTCCTACCCCACCAGTCATGGCCCAGGACGAACCTGTCAAGATGACTACCCTAGCAACGGCCACCAGAGTGCTCCTTGTTGAAGCGCAGGCCCTATCGCACATCTGCAGACACTACGAAACAGACCCCGAAGCCAGAGATGGACTGGTCAGAGCAGTCGATCGCATCGTGGCATCTCAAGAAGCAGGAGGCAAGGTCATTGTCTGTGGTGTAGGCAAGAGTGGACTGGTAGGCAGGAAGACGGTCGCGACCATGAAGAGCATGGGCATCGCATCGAGCTTCATGCATGCCGCAGAGGCTGCCCACGGTGATCTAGGCGATATTCGAAAGGTGAGAAGGAATATCCTACACACTGCGCAACTCGACAGTGACTAACAATACGCCAAACAGAACGACGTCCTCCTCTTTGTGTCCTTTAGTGGCAAGACTCCTGAGCTCATCAACCTCCTCCCACATCTCGCGCCTGACCTGTCCGTTGTGGCTATGACATCGCATGTCAGGTCCAAAGACTGTCCGCTCTTGAACTCCCATCACGACGGCATCCTGCTTCCCTCGCCCCTCCACGAACCAGAAGAAGTCTCTTTCGGCATTTGCGCTCCCACAACATCCACCACGGTGCAGATCGCTATTGGCGACATGCTGGCATTGACCGTGTCCGAGCGCATCCACATGGATCAGAAGAGCATGGTTTTCAGAAAAAATCACCCCGGTGGTGCGATTGGTGCCGTCACCAAGAAGATGGCCGAGGCCGAGACTTGTACTGGGCCTCCTACACCAGAGGAGGTGACGCCGTTGGAGCTGCCTTCGCCTACCATTTCTGCTTCCAGTGGTTGAAGGAGAAAGCGACTCAACCGACACCTGTGCAAAAGCATGAAACACTTCTGCGACAACACTTGCAGTGTCTGGTCAGAAATTCATCACCTGAACATCTGAGCGACTGCGACGAGTCTCTGCTGTCTCGCTAGCATTAAACATCCGGCGCTCCTGGCCTGTCACAAGACACAAACATGGTTACAGCCTACGTGCGCATCTTCACGCTCAATAGATGACTTTGACTCTGTTACATCAACAGCAGTGCTGCAGAATGCTCCGGCGCAAGTCACCCAGATCATAGCACCGCGGTTGCCCGAAGGAATCGTTCAGTATGGATCACAACCAACTCTCTGTATTTGGTCGCCTAATACTTCTGCAACCCCGCATACCGTACCAAGACCCGGCTTCGGCTCATGATATGCCACGCAAGGATCGTCCTAGATCAGCTGGACAACGCACGGGCTTGATGAGCAGGCACAGGACAGATCACAATACCGGAAGGACCACAGCTTCGAGCCGTTGTATGTGCCTGTAGTGGCATAGCTGGCACTCTCTCTGCTCAAATTCTTGTGAAAATGGGGGCATAGCAACCTCCTGGGCCAATGTAGGGACGCAATTGGAATCAACACTAGGCGCCCATCGAGGAAGGATCACCTGAACGACCCGGAGCGATAAAGTGGGACTCACGCTTGTCTATACCAGTCTACTCGTATAGGACCCCCTACAACAATCGCCGGCACGTGCCGACACATGAAATGAAGAAACGATTTGCACTATTGTTAAACCTTTGCTATACATGGTGGAGAGCTTGAATCTCAAAATATTACATTGGTTCTTTATATCACCTTAGCCATCCATCTCAACAAATTCCATCATGGATGATTGTAAACATCTGAACATGTGCCCAGGGCAGTCAATCCTAGGCAAAGTGGTATCATGTAAGATGCCTTCAGTCGCTCGCATACCAAGAGTAAGAGGGGGTGAAATACGAATGTGAGACATGGCCAAGAAGTCGCTTCCATGTTTTGTAAAATAAAGAGCTTCCAGTACTTTCTAGGTCGCTAAACATGTCCTGTGTAGCGTGGTTCTTCTAGCGGCAAGTGATTGATAAGGCAGGATATGCAGGCATCCCCGCTGAACATTGACGTAGTGTTCGGAGAAAGGCAGAGAAAGGTTAGACGATGGGACAGACACAGACTCGCGGCCCCACACATCTGTGCATCGCATTACAGGAGGTTCGACCCTTGCACCTACGTCATGGTCGAGGGACCGATTCAAATCAGTTAGAGCTTCTGCACATGTCAACTGCTGGCACCAATATACCAAAACACTAGGCTTAAGCAAGAGCAAATGCCTAGACATAGCGGTTGTCAAGCAAATCGCATCTAGCCCGTCAACTTGAGTAATATTAAGCTGCACGTGCCGGCGAATGCTTTCACCATCTCCAAGCCATGTGTGACACCGAAGGGCCCCAACCGCCTCTGCCTTTCGACATTACTCAGGAGCGCGAGTTTTACAAGTAAATACATGATGCCTGCTTCTTGAGCTTCACAGGAAGTAGGAAAGCTAACAATACTTCACGTGAAAGGTACTTTCGGCCTGATGAATTAGGTCTATCCCATATCTCTCGAGACGAAACTCCCACAGACGCCCCTTCCTCACCACCGCGCGCCTCTCCCGATCGAGCTCTTACTGCATTCGCTCAATTAGCCACATTACGATTGAACTGCCGACGCGCCTTCATCTCCTTTTTCGACCGAACTCGTCAATATATTGTCGCCGAAGCCACCAAGACACTCTCACTGGAAACACTTCATGCTTCCGACCCTGGGGATGAGCTCAAGCTTGGTGTATGCGCCGTTCCAAAACAGGGCTCCCTCTGCGAGAATACCGTCGTAGTACCAGTCACTCTGGATGAAAGAGGCAAGGATGTCTCATCCTTTGTCATTGGTGATTGTCGAGAGGATGAGCGCTTCAGGGAAAAGCCATATACCTTGAATGCGGGCTTCCGCTTCTATGCTGGTGTTGCCATTGTCAGTCCTGGGGGACATAGAATAGGTTCATACTGCGTTGTTGATGACAAACCACGGAAAGGCCTTTCGGATGATGAGTTGTCATTTCTCAAAGACATGGCTACAACCGTACGTGGCCGCATTGTATACCTTGTTCATGCGCGCATCATAATACTAATATCCACTCTAGACCATGGTTCATATGGAAATGGTACGCTCCAGCTCAGAAGTCATCAAGGGCGAGACTCTCGTTCGTGGTCTCGGTAGCTTTGTTGAAGGGAAATCATCAATCAGCGAGTGGTGGATGGATCCAGATCAGGAAGACAACACACCAAGTTCACATACGCCCAACACTGAAAAGTCCAGCAGCAAGAAATCAAAGCAGTATTCTGGTCGAAACAGCAAATGGGCAAGACAGCAATACTCGTTGCATCATGCTGATACTGAGCATAACCCACGATATGCACACGACCAAGATCGCGATGAGGACGAGGACAACATCTTCACAACTCAATCACACGACGATACGATCCGCTCTGATTCGGAAGATGAGGTCAAGCCTATCAGTGAGAATCCGAGATCGGCCGACACATCCAAACAAGATACTCTATCCGTCGAAGTCAAGGCTACATTTGGACGCGCCACCAGGATTATGAGAGAAGCTCTCGACCTTGATGGAGTGTGTTGTTTTGATGCCAAAGCAGGACACACGTTCGGTGGGTTAATAGACCAACAAGACAACGAACGCCCAAGTCGACGCAAAACCTCCAACAAAGATAATAAAAAACCAGAGCTGGACCAGATCAACGAGAACGAAAATGAATCATCTCAACAGAGTGATGACGAAGAGGATAAAGCTTGTGAAGTTTTGGGCTTTTCTACAACAGACTATAGCAGCATCAATGGCGACCAAGCGAACAAGGTCACTGATGGCATGACTGAAACTTTTCTTCGCTCCCTGTTGCGAAGGTTTTCTTACGGTACCATTCTTACCTTTGATGAAGAGGGAAACCTTCTCGATGAGCAAAGTGCTCCTTCTGAGGTACAGGAGAGCCAGCCAGGCACATATCCCAGCACTGCAAAATCTCAACGTCTACGATCTGGCGAAGCAGCCTTTATCCGAAAGATATTCCCCCAAGTTCGAAATCTTGCCATCATCCCTCTATGGGATAGTCGACAACGCTTCTTCAGTGGCTGTGTAGCCTGGACGAGATCACCTTATAGAATCTTGACACATGGAGAACTCGGCTACTTGGCAGCTTTTGGTGATAGTATCATGGCAGAAGTGTCTCGCGTGGACGCCAAGATTGCTGACAAGGCAAAGTCGGATTTCATCTCATCGATATCTCATGAATTGCGATCACCACTTCATGGTATCCTTGGATCTGTAGAGTGTCTCCAAGACTCACAGCTTGACCCCTTTCAAGAGAACCTGGTCCATACAGTGGAAACATGCGGCAAGACTTTACTGGACACGATTGACCACCTGCTCGATTTCGCAAAGATTAACAACTTCACTCGTAAAGGTGGCACCAAGCAGCAGGGCAACAAGAAAATCGCTCTGGATGTCGATGTCGATTTAAGCGTTGTCACTGAAGAAGTCCTGGAAACCGTCTTTGCTGGCCATGATTTTATGAAGATCAATACTAGCGATGAAGATGGTCAAGGACCCGTCACTTCTTCTGCTACATCCTTTGCTGAAAACGCCGAGAAACGGAGAAAGTCTTCAGCGACTGGTGTGGGTGGAAATGGCAAGCACAGAGATGTGTCTGTGGTCGTTGACATTAACAAAGCTGAGGAGTCCCATTGGATTTTCAGGACACAAGCTGGCGCTTGGCGACGAATATTGATGAACTTGTTTGGTAATTCTCTCAAGTATACCAAGGAAGGTTTCGTTCAAGTCAAGCTGGACGCCATTCCACTACCGAAAGAAGGCAAAGCTTCCAAATCAACAGTCGTCTTGACGGTCATTGATTCTGGCAAGGGTATCTCTCAAGAGTACCTCGAGAAATCTCTCTTCGTCCCATTCGCGCAAGAAGACTCACTCCAGCCTGGTACTGGACTGGGACTAGCCATTACAGCTGCCATCATCCGAAGTATGGGCGGCAGAATTGAAGTCAAAAGTGAACAAGGTCATGGGACCGAAATCAAAGTCACATTGGACATGATACATGCGCCATATAGTCAGGAGAGTCTTGAGCAGTCCATTATATCAAACGCAGCTCGTCGGACAAAAGGCCTCAAGGTCGGCTTTGTCGGATTCGATGCAAACTCTTTTCATAAGCGACCAGACGCGGAAGAGAGATCTGCAGACAACGCGCGCCACACGTTCATGTCATCGTTTCATCGTCTGTGTCAGAACTGGTTTGGCATGGATATGAAAATCATGATTGGACTTGATCAGTCGGATGCAGACATTTTCCTCACCACTGAACAAGGACTTGAACAGATTCAGGATCAGCTGGTCAAAGTGCAACACAAGCAGTCTGAGAAGGACGCTCAATCAGCTGTCAAGAATACACCACTGTTGGTTCTTTGTAATTCGGCATCGATAGCAAATTATATGCTGCAGAATCAGCGCCAGGGGGCTGGTATTGCAGAGTATATTTCCCAACCGTGAGTTTTTCCTTTTGAGCATCTAAACCGACTCTACTGACATATTACAGATGTGGTCCACGCAAGCTTGCAAAGTCGCTCGTACTTTGCATCGATCGACTTGAGGCATCTAGAGATCCCAACAAAACTATGCCGACAGTCAACGAGACACTCGGCAAGGAGAGTCTGGTTCAGGAGCCTCCTGATGGTGGGAAGAATTCATCTGAGAACAACGCCACAAGCAAATTGTCAGTTCGGAACAAGCAGACCAAGGACGATCCGTCAGCATCTCCAGATGAATCGAAAGATGACAAGGAGTCCCGTCCAAGCGACAAGTCTACAATGCGACCGAAGAACTCTCGCACTTCCTCAGCGCGTGATCCAGGCACCAGGCCCAGCGCTCCAAACCCACAAGCATCATCGTCAGGTGCAAACACATCTTCACAGATTCCACCAAGGAAAATCCGCAATATCATGCTCGTGGATGACAATAAGATCAATCTTCAGCTTTTGGTGACATATATGAAGAAATCGCAGCACATGTTCACCACGGCTGGGGATGGACAGACCGCACTAGATGCGTACGTGGCTCAATGTGAGGCGATGGCCAGTAACAATACTTCAGGATCTTCATCGTCATCATCGTCGAATCTTTCTTCCTCCTCAAACACAAAGAATCTCGGAGCCACCAATACCGCTGCATCAGCCAAGGACAACAACCAATCTAGTATATCAAACACGGACAGCAACAATGATGACAATAAGACGACCACGCAGAGTCAGACAAATCTCCGACCCTCTCCCTTCGACTACATCCTTATGGACGTCTCTATGCCTGTGATGGACGGTCTAGAGTCCACGCGGCAAATCCGCGCCTACGAGCGCGCTAACAATATCACTCCCACTACAGTCATCGCCCTCACCGGACTAGCGTCGGCCCAGGCACAACAGGAGGCCTATGGCAGTGGCGTCAACCGATTCATGACCAAGCCTGTCAAGCTCAAGGAGTTGGGAGAATTGTTGGATAGGGACGAGGAGGCGATGAAGGGTGCAGATGGGGCAGAAAATGAGTCAAAAGGGAACAAGAAGAAGGAGGAAGATGGAGTGGAGAGGCAAAAGGGGGTCAAAGGGGAGGCAGGAGATGCACAGCTAAAAACTGGACTGGCCAAGATGACGGGGTCGAAAGAGAATGAAAATGAGAAGGAATATCAGCCGGAGAAGAAAAACACGAAGCACACTGAGAAAGAAAAGAATGAATATACGGGAGCGAGGAAGAAATAAGTCTGTGTGTTGTGGACTCTTTTTCTTTCTCGCTTCTGTGGGCCTGGAAAGGCGAGGCAAGCGAAAAGCGAGGTTCTTTTCTTGTTGGGCTATTGTATCATTAACCCTTTACAATGTCTTTGTAATTTTCTCATTTTATCAAGGTGTTTTGGGAGAAAGCACACAGGGAAAGGGAAGACAGGAGAATGGGGGTGCGGCGGGGGAGTGTAGGCGAAAGGAAGGAGTAGCTGGGCATAGCGATTGGTGTATCTAGGCGTTTTTATCTTCATCTTGTTTATCTTGGGGGGGTTTCTAGACAACGGTGTAAGATGCGATACGGCCTTTTGGAAAAGGTGGATGGATGGGTTGGGGGTGCTAGGTGGGTTTATCGAGGGTGTATCGAGGTTTGTATTGAGGGTTGTATGAATAAACTAAACATCCTCTTTCCTTTCTTCAAGACCATCGGCTTTTTTGTTCATTAACTTGTCTTTTTGTTCTTCTCTTTTCGTCTCAAAGTCTGTTATGTTTCTACCTCTTCTCACAGTCGCACCTGACGGACATTTGGACACTTGATATGGATCTCTTCTTCTGTCTCCCTCGGTCAAACCGCCAGTCATGCTCCTGGAGATTGAATACTTATTATCGAGATTGATAGGTTTTCTACGGTTTCACTCGAGACTCTCCTCTGGATGTAGGAGTTGCATGTTGTTCTGTACGGGTATAGTTCGTAGGTCTTTTTGACTTTGGTGGCTAGGGATACTTCTACCGAGTTTTGGGTGAAAGGTTGAGTGAGTGGGTAGGTTGGTATTGTAATATTGTGTGATAGCAAGCTCACAGAGGTATGTGCGACTTTGGCAGAGCTGGAGTTGAAGTTGAGTTGAAGCTGAGCTGTATGCGATTCCTTTGCTGGCTTTTTCTCACATGTTCCCTCGGCGTGTGCAGCAAGTGGACGTTTTTGTTCATGCAGTAATCACGATAGTCTCTGGTTGACAAGTAGATGTGCAGAGATCACAGTCAAAAGACGTGGCTCGCGTACGATGATTCAGTGTTGTGGAAAACGAGGTACGCAATGTGAAGCATGCTTACACGCATCCATACAGGGGGTAATTTGTATTTCTTTACTTTGGAGCAAGGGCGAAGAGGATGAATTACAAAAAGGTGTCTACTGTCGTTGAAGTCTATGTTTTTTCTTTTCTTTCTCTCAGCAAAGCACTCGCAGCACTCGCAGCAAGTCGCCTTCTCTACTTTGCAATCTCGACCCCGTTTGTGGCGCCTGGGTTCAGAGTCAGCAGTCATTTCAAGGGAGAATAAGAAATAGAAAGCAGAAAACTCACCAAGAGCCTTCTTGATATCACCGTAGATGGCGAATTGACCAGCAGTGAGTCCACCAACCATGAACAGACGAGTAGGCAGACCAGTAAAGGAACCACGGAGAC
Organism: Dothideomycetes sp. NU200; assembly: GCA_027943355.1. Lineage (NCBI taxonomy): Eukaryota > Fungi > Ascomycota > Dothideomycetes > Dothideomycetes sp. NU200. The sequence goes on along the minus strand of BSCJ01000052.1, from coordinate 2,206 downwards.
CGAGCTCGCCGGCGATCTTGACAAGACGGGAGAGTGTGCCCTCGCCCGGCAGGCCCTTGGTCTTGTTGATCTTGGACAACATGGTGTCGGCTGGCTGGGAGACAATGGCGGCAGCAAAACCAGCGAGGAGACCAGATCCGAGATTCACTGTTGTCGACATGCCGCCGGAGAGGTTGTTCTTGTCGAGACGGGCGAGGATGGCTTCGGAGATTTTCTCAAAAGCGACGAATTTGGTCACTGTGTAGGGGATCCTGTGGGGGGGCAATGCACATGTTAGTCTGCCATACCCATAATGTTTGTTCTTGCGAGCTATCGCTGACTTCTGACATCTCGATGATGAGGGAATACATACTGCTTGAAAAGAATGGGGCCGAAACCAGAGTAGAAAGCACCAACGCCCTCAGTCGTAAGGATCTTGCTAAATCCACCAACCAGACCATTGGCAAATCCAGGCGTGGAGACAAGACGAATACGAGTGGCCTCAAGAGGACAGAGCGCGATAGACGCAAAGAACTCGGCGGAGGCAGCAGAAAGAGAGTAGACGGCGCTACGGTTCTGACGGGCCGTCTCCAGCCCGAGAAAGTCGATTGATTGTTTCTTGAAAAATTCGTAACCGCCGAACTTGAAGGCGCCTTGGATGAAGTAACCGGTGAAGGTTGGGCCGAAGCCAGTCAGTAGAGCGCCAGCGCCTTGGTTTTGGATGACCTGGCGGAAACCGCCTATCATGCCGCGATTGTAGGTGACTGGGTCGAGTTGGATCTTGGTCTTGACGCTATAAGCATATCAGTAAGTAGGACTGAAGAGCCAATGTTGATCATGAATGAATAATGATAGGTGGTCAAGCATACACATCGACGGGAGTAAAAGCACCGTGAGTCACGGAGCAACCCAAAGCACCAGCAAGAGCGAAGCGAGCATAAAGATCAATGCCCTCGGGCTTTTTCTGAACGGCCTGAGCTAAAGACGCGGCCATTGCGACGGAGGTAGTACACACGCTACGCAAAGGCACAAGTCGATGGTATGCAGAGAAGTAAGAGCTGGAAAAAGTTGGTTCAGGAAGGATTGTTGACAGTGGTGAGGTGATTGGATCCTACGCAGCTGCTTCGGTGTTAATGCTTCGGAGTTAAGCGGCAATAAATCGAAATCGGCGAGGATAGGATGCGCTAGACACTAATTATAGCTAGCTTGAGGTTGGACAAGACAATTAGCTATCTATCACATACAAGGCGTGTCATTTAGAGTCTTCTTATTCGTATTTCACATTGTTGCCAAGATGTGTGGCTGTAAATTGCTAGACAGATATATGAGTATATGTTCCGGCTTTGCCCTCTGCCGAAGAACTAACTCTACCGTGGCCATGATCTTCCTGGCCCCGATATCATTTATGCCTTCATTCAGGTTATTGACATCCCAGCACCTGCTGTAAGTGGTCTTTCACTGACCAGGGGCTAGCACAGAACTCAGCACAATACCGAACTTGAGTGTCAGTGACAGACACCTTCCAGCATGGCGCACCTGTATCAACTCCTCGATTCCATGAACTACACCGCTATTGGTGATGTGGATCGCATACAATAGCTGGTATACGCCGTCACACTGCTCGCGAATACCACGAGTTCTTTCTATCTGTCCTCCGTCGAATCAAGGTAGGATGGGAGTCTTCCTAAGTCCGGTTCGCAACAATCAAGCATTATACCCTTTACCAGCAGAAGAGTAATGATCGTGTACACAATCATTCCATCGCATCGGCACAGCACCGTACATTGACTCATTGTCCTCGGAACGAAGCAAGATCATGTATCGTGCAGTTAGCACACATGCATGAGGGCAGCGTCAGTTTGGACCTGAGTAAGGAGGAGCATTAGAATGTCGCCAAGAGAACGCCGCATTACGGCCATATCATCAAGATACCTATGGCAGTTTTCCTTTTCTGTCAGACATTGCATATCCACGCGCCCCACCTTCTACTTACTATAACAGATAGATTTTATTCTTGCTTAAAGGTCCTATTACTAGCCAAATATCTCGGGACTTAAGATACTATCGACTTTGGCCGCTACTCAGCTTGCCCGTTTCTTTGCCTTGCGTGTTTGATTAGCTTGTCTTTTCAGCTTGCCTTTTCAGCTTGTCTTTTCAGCTTGTCTTTTCAGCTTGTCTTTTCAGCTTGTCTTTTCAGCTTGTCTTTTCAGCTTGTCTTTTCAGCTTG
>BSCJ01000051.1:0-60630 GCA_027943355.1 Dothideomycetes sp. NU200 | reverse complement strand
ATGATGTGTAAATAGCGACAGCTCATACCCCTTGCGGGGTAAATAGCTTGAGAAAATCAAATCAAATCAAATCAAATAGGATATGAGCAAAACGTGAAAGAGCCTTGACTAGCATCTGGAAGAAGACGTAGGGAGTATCAGGAGAGCGAAAGCGGCAAAGTATACATTTGAGCAGGTGTACTCTTCCAGTGTCAAAACCAAGAGGTTCTTGCAAAAAAGGAATACGTGACCAAGCATTGCTCCAATGCACACAAAGGAGCTGTTCCAAGCTCTCAACAGAACAAATGCCGTCATCTCAGTCAGATCTAGAGCTAACACACATAGACTGAACATCCATCTACACAAGTTCAAGCGATGGCAAACGAACGGATGCAAGTATGGAGTAACAGAGATAGTGTAACACCGACCATACCGAGAACAGCAGACTACTACCCTCTCTTTTACTGGATTTGACCATCAAAATTGGTTGGCCTGTGGATCTGATAGACAGCTGATTCCTCTTGCGGCATGAGTAGGTTGGAAATATCATATCAGATAAAGTCAACGAGAATAAAACATAAGGATGATGGAGGCTGTAAACATTTTGCTTCCCAGTCATCCACACAATGGTTGACGATATCGGCAATTTGATGCACTCATTAATGCACTTCGAGCTGGCTACGGTGGCTCGGAGAGACATCCTCATAGGAAAACTTTGTGGCCTTCCTTGTTCCAAGACAAGTCCACGCCCGAATGAACAAGAAAAACCAGGTAGAAAGCTGTGAAAGCTAGATGAATCTGGCGAGTGTATGACTCGGAAGAGACTAGCGTGCAAGCTGACAATTGGCGTTCGTAAAAATCACGACGAAACAGACACAAACGACAACATAAAGTGGAAGACGGGGTCGGAGATGTACACACCGTCGAGGGCATGGATAATGCAATATGGCGATTTTCTGGATCGTCGTGAAAAAGTGTTTGCTTATTAGATAGATTACCAGATCGCTAGAGTTGGATTACACGCCGAAGCCCACAGAAAGACATGGGTACAGTACGCGATACGTAAGGGGTTGGAGATGGCACGGAAGAGTTGACGAATCTGTAGAACCACGGTACAGCGCGTAAAGAACACAACGATGTGCCCTCGCAGACAAATTTCCGGCGGAGACTGGTCTATGCTCTTCGATCCAATCAATATTGCTTGAGCATCACGTCTTCGACGCATGTGCCACCTACTTACTTCTCTAGACATCGCATAGACCACACCGGGGGGCTGGTAAGTTCGTGCTCGACTAATGCAAAGGTCATGGTGGTTTAGTGGGGCCTTGTAGATCGTAGTCGAAAAGAGCAGGTTATAGTGCTGTGCCCCTTCGCTGATACGCGCTTATCTGTCAGCCCCAATCTTAGCGTGACCATCATAGACCGGCTCTTCACACGCAGCATACAGCGACGGGACTGGATTTGCCCAGGTTGCACAGACCTGCCTGACATCCCGAGCACGAATGTCGCTCGCCCCGTGAGCGAACGATTAATTGGCGTCTCACCATTTTCAGACAAATTAGCCGGTCAGTGGGCCGTCTGCGCGCTTGGCTTGGCGCTCGGATCTCTGGACCGAACCGTGGGTACGACGACTGCCGCCGGCAGACCTCTGACAAGACCGCAGTATTCCTTGTACTCTCCGATGGACTCACGTCGTTAGGGTTCAGGAAGCAAATCTTGTTTTGCCGTTATCTACCTTCGCGTGCTTCAATCATGTGCATCGATGCGAAATCTCCGGTCGTGACCTGTGCCGATTCGCAAACCTCATATCACTCACGGATCGGTCTTGGCGTATTGTGTTCAGCCTGTCTCAACTAACACTGAGCTCTTCTGAGCGCGAGTCCTCTCGCCAAAAGATCTCGAAGGGCATGGCGAGAATAACAGAATATGGCCTTCTTCATACCATAGCGAGCTATGCCCTGTATGACCAAAAGTAGTGAGCTTGATCTTGGATGAGTCATTTGCCCTGATGTCTCCCGTGTCTCTCTGTCTCTCACATCTCGCCTTCGCGCTCTGTCTTCCAATACCCATTTCTCCTTGAAGTGTCTGCACTGACATTGGACGCTTTGCCCCTGCCCAGCGAGCTATGCCGTAGCAGTGTGGCAAGAGCGCAGACACGAAGCTGACCATCGGTCTGATTAATGCTAGATGAGGGAGGCACGCTAAAGACATGATTTTCACTAAACAGGGTCATCCAGAAACTCGGGCCCGACATTGAACTCACATGCTTGTGATTGGTATACCAGCACTGTTCTGTTAGTCTGCTGAGGGTCCACGTCATATGTCAGTATATTGCGTTCCAGGCAATGCGGCATATCCACCATGGCGACACGGCGTGGAGACATTGAGCCATGGTGTTCGATGGGACACTAACTTCTGCTTGCACCCTGTATCGGGTTTGCCGATGGGCCTACTTGTCTGCTTGCTTGCGCCACTAGATGTGAAGCAGAAGCGGCTCATGGATTTGTCGGATATATAGAGCAGGTAAGTTTCTCCAACGGTGTCCAATGCCGTCCAAAAGCACGTCGAGAATCATCAGAGCATATTACGACCTGATACAGCAGAGCTCGGCGGACCAAAACAGTAGCGATGGTCGGTACTAGTATGACCCCACAACATATTCTTGTGTAAGAATCATCATTATATGCAGGGTACTGATCGTATGATAGTTGACTTCCCAAATGTTCTCTTGTATGGAAACAACAGTCAAGATACCGTACCCCAAAGCACTCTTCACAACATGTTCCAATCCTACAATCAATCCTTCGTCGATTATCAGAGCGATCTAAATTCGTGCTATCAGCATAACCAACTCGCTGTCGAGAACGATCCAGCGAACTCTCGCCTCTACGAAACGCCTCTCTGTTTCACATCGGAGAACACTCGAAACCGTACGACAGGACAAATTCAAGACGAAAGCATTGAGACACGACCCGAAGCTTCTGTTTCGAATTATCAAGCACTAGTAGAGGCAATCAACCAACCGGACCATCAAACTCAAGTCCCAATCGAATCAAGGCATGAGAAGAATAATACGACATGCCTGCAACCACCCCAACTACCTGAAGCACAGGATGAAATGTCCACAGCAACGAGAAGCAAAGGCTCTGCGGTTGAACTCTTCGAGATCGTTCTCAGAGTGTTTTTTCCCGCGAAAGAATTTGGAGGCCGTGACCTACCTGAACTCTCATGCAGCTTCCAAGAGGAATCTGTAGATGTCAGTGTCAAGTTCGCAGTCGAGAGCTCCACAAGCACTAGTTCGGACTACGAACCGTATTCCAGAGACCCAGCCAAGCCGCTGGAAGAGTCGTTGATGATGCTGGCAAAGAAGGCACTGAACATTGCAGGAGAACATGAGTTCCATATTCATACTGATGGAGCTGGTACGCAAATACACATAACACACCGGAGCGATTCATCTTAGCATACCTTTGCAAAGAAGGTGCCAAGAAAAGAAAGCTACTTCCGACAGCAATCTCAGCATTCCAGCTTGTCATTAATACGCTGCGATCAATCTGGGATTTGCCCATCGTGCCTTCGCGTCGACACGTGCCGCTCGAAGACATACGTGTCGATCATTGTTGACGACGTAGAGGGACGGGAAGATTTCTCTAGAACGTGCAATCAGGCTTCATCTCGACCTTCAGAACACACGAACCGACACAATGTTGGAAATCAGCCGGAGCTCAATCAATGGTCGTCGGAAAGGTGAAAGAGGGGGATGCAAGACAGCTTGTAAGAACTGGCGGATGGTCCAATCAGATGTCTACCTGATCCCATGGAGGCCACGTTGGACAAGTCTACTTGATGGCTGTCTTCAAGATCCGAGCAGCGAACGCATCAAGCTGGATTTGGTCAGTTTGCATGGTTTGCTCCAAGATGCGATTTCGCACATGCGTACAAACAAGACAAACAAGACATCTTACAATCCATGGCCAGAAAGCTCTCGAGCAAGCAAGTAGAACGCATACGTGACATCCAGTGATCAGTGTCTGGTGCTGCAACTCTGGGCGCGCTCTTACGTAAGCGCCTTTCCATGCGCTGTTGGCGATTGGAGCAGTTGAGGCAGTTACTCGTTCTTTTGTTACACATCAATGTCTGATGAGAGGACGTCAGCCTTGATGTTGTTGTAATTTATGAAGCGCCGTTGCTCTTGGCAGGTATCGAACGGAAGAATCATGTGAGCTGAACCGTCAGCTTCATGCTCGCTTGACAGATGAAGGGAATGTCGTGCTCTCTATATCTTATCGAAAATCGGCTTGGCCATTTGCACGAATCTATGAAGGTATCGCGCCGGACACACTGTCGAAATCTCGACGGTCCTTTCCACCGAGGCCCACTCGAAGTAGTTCCAGCTGGTCGACAGAATATTCTTTGTGACTACCTAAGCCTGCTTTACTTTATGACTGTCTTTGGTTCTACTACCAGAAGCTTATGGGCCGGGTGTCGGACAGAAAGACATCTTTGCTTGCAGTACAGCTTTTGAGAGACGATAAGAGTTTTCCAAGCACTGGATACAGATGAGGACGTTGACATCTTGGCGTAACACTTGGCTACTCGTCTACAGGACATTATAGCATGGTGACCGATGCGTCTCGTGGGCACGCTCAATCGTGTACATCTCTAGGTAGCAGCTTGTCCTTCTCTCGAGATCATCAGCCCATCGAGCCTGGCAATCTCTTGTGTGCGAAGTTTTGATAGAGATCGTCTCCAGCCCTCCGTCCATAATTGCTTCACTATGAAACGCTGATGAGACATTCATACCAGAGCTTTTGCTTGCGTACCCGTTGTGGTATTTCGTGCAAAAGCTTTGGTATGAGAGTGTCTCTGACGAATAAAATGAAACGCCTGACATCCCATGCGGTATTGTGCATTCCCAAGCTGACTCTTATCACGCCAGTCGCCTTGCCGAAGACTACAGACTCTGGTTTGCTACAGCGGTGACCAGCTGCATAAGCCTGCTGTAATTCTTCGGGTGTCCATCCAAGTTCTCCAGCGAACCCCCCAGGGTTGCAAAGACTGCCCGTTCGCAGACATATGTTCCTCTCGTTGGCGAGTCTCTCGACTTCGTTGTAGGGAAATAAGCTTCCGTCAGCCCTGAGGACGTTGAAAGCAATGACTGGCCCTTGGGCCTGGCCAGTGCTGAAGTCTGAGTAGAGTCGTATGATCGGCTTGCCATTCGCATGGCGTAGGGCTGAGAGCGCTTCGACCAGGCCTCTAGCTAAGCAGGTAGTATACTTTGCTACTTCGACCATCGGTTTCTCACCATACTTGTCGTGGTGGCACTCAATAGCGATCTTGGTTGCGATGATTGAATTTGTAAGCGGGGTTCCATCTTCGAGAGCCTCGTGAAGAGAGCCATTCTTCTTCACATGCCAGCTCCCGCCAATTGTGGTTACCATATCGACAGTACCTCCGCCGAAGTATCTCCTGCTTAGCAGTAGCTTTCGTAGCTTGGCCGACTGCTTCTGCACAATGAGAGCGCCCAATTGGGGATACCCAAAGATCTTGTAGAAGCTGACTGCGACAAGATCTGGCGATGTGGAAGTCTTGCTTAGATCGAGAGGGCTTGTGCTAGCCAAGGCGGCCGCGTCCAGGAGGGTGTACGTCTCGGACTCGTTGTCTGTGTTTCCTCTGATGAGTCCTGGCCTGATGAACGTTAGTATTCGAGCATGATCTGTCCGCACTTGTCCTCCCTTACCAGTGGTTGGGTAGTCGTCTGCCTGTCATGTTCGACTGGCCTGGATAGGCCAAGAGATTGACCCGCTCTGACTGGTGACCGGCCCTGGTGGGTTCCAGAATCCACTCGTCAATATCACCATCCTGGATGAAACATCGATGGGCTTTGGCCAGCTCTCGTGCTCCCACCAAACTGGTGTGAGAGTCGCGGTGATAGCCATACCAAAATTCCTTCCCATTTGCTTCCGCGTAATCGCGGAAGCAATCAGCAGTGAGCTTTATGGCCGCCGTGGCATTAGCTACGAAAACAACATCCCAATCCTTCGTGCTGGCACCAAAGAACTCCAGTACTCGCTTCCGGACTGATTGAATATCGTTTGCGATAGCTTGAGCCGGTCCGGAGTTAGAGTGTGGATTTGCGTATCGTCTGTGCCTGAGGTCTTCATGCACGCGCTCGATCAACTCTTGGGAGTATGGCTAACAGTAGTCAGGATGGTGGCTGGTCGTCTGGATTGGATGGCCATTGAGAAATTATGCTTTCTTACCGGTGTTCCAGCACTGTCGAGATAAACGACATTTTCGAACTGGGGATAATCGCCTTTTCTGTCTTGGTGCATGCTTCCCTGCTTTTGCTGGCCTGATTGATATCGCCCTCAATATTACATTCAGTCTGACTGCGCGGAGCTGCGCGATGTTCGACACTTATGCATCGTTCGTTGCTTCTTCTCTCGATAGTTCTTGCGATTTGGTAGCGGTTTGTGATCTGCTCGACCAATTGGGAATAAATTACGTTCGGTCTGTTCCACTCTGGTTTATTACGCCACGCGAACCTACAAAACACCCTCGGTACGGGACAGCACGTTTCTGGGATTGGAGCTCAATTCCTCCAAAAGATATTGTGAGCGGCATGAATTCGAACCGGCCAGTATCGTCTTCTGTAATTAAACAGATCGAATAGATAGACTGCCTGCGGAGAATAGCTTCAGATCCGTCAACGATTGAGCAGGTGACGAATCCACTTTCCATGTATTAGTTGCCGCGGTCAATAATCTTGTCAACCGGCCGATCGTCTTTCTGATACTTTCAAATCATATTGGTCAGTCTGACGACGCGCAATGACTGTTCCCATGGCGGCTGGCTGGTAGAGAAGAATCCGACGTGATTCAAGTAGTGGATGAGACGATTGATTCCGCGGCCACTGCGCATAGAACTGTAGCGATCAATGTTGTTCCTATGGATGAAAAAGCCCAGCCCATAGCTAATAGGAACGTGGGACTACCGTAGTGAAAATCTGGATCAGACCACATGAAGCTGGTTCTGAGTGAAAACCCCATGACTGACAAAACACTGGCGACGATCCAAAGAACAGGAGCATCTGGCTCTCCCAAATGACGATTCCATATGCTCTGCAAGACCTTCGAGACGATGACCATCATGAAGTTGGCACCCATAAAGATGGACATGTTGAAAAGGTTGGAAACGAACATCATGGCTACACCCTCGCAGGTTCTGGGCAATGCTTGATGAGATCGACCTGTGGGGTTTCTCGTCTTTGGGGATGCATTGGACGGGGACGACTGATTTGTCATTGAGAGCTTGAGAGAATTTGTGCCCTGTAGTGACAAGAAGGCAGAACGAACGATGGAAGTGGATCGGAGGGATGTCGTAGATCTCCCCGAGAGCGATATACATAGACAAACTCTGATAAGCGTTTTGTAAGCAGCCGGAAAGTTCCGAGTTCGAAAATCCTGACCTGTGCACGGTCCTCAGAGCATTCCCGCACAAACGCCAAGGGACAGATCCCGCCAGACGCGCTTCACGCCTTTGGTCGTCCCATCTCTCTTCGCATCCATGCAATATGAGCTTGGCAGTCCACAATGAACGCTTACGACAATGCTCTCGAGCTACTTCTCGCGCGCGTCGGCTATTCACATCACATACATTGGCGAGATCAGATCCTACAGACTCATGCCTGACTGTGCGCTCGAGTCTGTCAGCGTGTACTATCGAGGTCTCCTGTTGAAATGCAGTATGTTGTGAGTTCTTACACTGCAGCATTGTCGACTCATACGTTGGAACATCTACCTGACCTTCCGTATTACGTATTGCAGAAATGCGATATTAGACCCTTGATCTAGTGCCTCTATCTAGCAGAGTTCTTGCAAGGCCGCAATACTGTTGCGGTGTTGACTTCAAATTCCCAATGGCCATACAGAACGAGGACCTAGCCCGCCGCATCGTAGTCATCCAATCCAAATCTGAGGGCCTGACAGCAAAAGTTATAACTGTATCCGGGGTTCGTGGCAGATCGAATGAACGTACCATTAGAAACGAACGGACATCGGGTGATCTTTATCGAAGCTTCTGCAAACAGCTGAGATGTTTTGAAGGACGGTTTCGTGCGCAAGCAGACAAAGCAGAGTTCTTCAAAAATTGTATCAGCATCAAAGAACTATTAGAGAATCGAGAGCTTGGAATTGTAGAGGATACCGGGAGTTGACATCTTGAAAAAATATGAGACCTCTCCAAGAGGAGTCGCATTCAACTCGGTCTTTGCTCAGATCGTCAACAATCCAATCCATCTGCAGATTTGGAATCACAGGCTTGGTATTGATTCTGGTACATTCATAGAGCGCAAGGGTATGCAGTGACTAGTGTATTTAATTGCTATCGAAGGCAGAAGTAATGAGTAATCCACTAGCATCCCCTGACGGCACCCCTGCTGCCACAATTGCCTCACCCGGGGTAGTTCTCTCTCCGCGTGATGCAAGATCTGGGACCGTCCATTCGGCCTACAGATATGTCGAAAGATCCAGAGCAGTCGATCTCTAGCTACTGCTTACACTCTTTGGATTCATCATGCCAACTCGTGGTGTCCCCTATAGATTCTGCCCGGATCGTTCTCAGGATAACCCAGTGGCGAGAAGTCCGGGTTCCAAGTCCCGGGTGACGGAAGAGGTGTCGCATAAGAGACGTCTTTCTCCCTATGCCGAAGCCAGATACAGAACCAAAGACAGATGACGAGTGTGAGGATCGCAAGTATTCCTACGACTACTGCCACTGCAGCGGGATGCTCTGTGATATCCCTAGACCTCAGCATGACTTTGTCCCGCGAGCTGAACGCGGCAGTGGTAGCTGATTGTATGACTTCCGCCAGTGTAGGGTCGAGACTAATCTGCGTAAGAGCCATGGCTCGTCGATATCTTGATCAGATCGTTTGCGAAATCTGTAGAGGCTCTCCCAGCATATATAAGATTCTTCATGTCGAAACACAACCAAATGTTATTCATGTAATTGGCAGACAGTTCATTACTTGTAAGTATGAATGCTGACGTGTTGACAGAGGTGGCCAGTAGGACAACGGGTGGCGAGATAAGAGACGATGTAAATTTTGGATCACTTGAAGCACAGATACCTGATATTTGTATCCATAGATCGATGTTCCGCAGATACTGAAGCTGTCTCAATCGAATACGACCTCTCGTTCCACATCAGTTGCTCTCGAAACTTCGTCTTACGCCCTAGGTGACGTGATATGTATAGAGCTTCGAAAGACCTTAACCCTTTTCCGCCAGTGCAGATTCACCTTGCGAAATCTTTTCAGACAATCGATGTTTGTTTATCTTTCCGCGAAGCTCTTATCAGGCATCTTGGATGAGCTGTGTTCTCCAGCTCTGACAAACAACGCTTGATCCGTGACCTTGTTATGTATGTGCTGTAATATGTTGAGCAGATTGTCTAGTGCACGACATCCAGGTGCAGACCTCACTTTTGGTCTTACCCGCGACGCATGCTTGGCAGTGCATTAAATTTTTTAGTCACCACACTCTGAACTACAGTCTCTTCCGCTAGTGACTCGATCTCGACTATTTTCCCCCAAAACCTCAAGACTTCTTCTTTGTGCTGCATGATATAATCTTTTGTGCATACGGGAGCACGGCAAGAGGAGCATGGTGAACAGACTTTGTTCATGCGGGTCTCCTGTTCCAATTTCTCACAGTCATCTAAAGCCCTCGACAGAATTTCAGTCAACCTCACAGACTCTGTGTTGATCCAACCCATCTCCTTAGCTGGATATCGCTGCAACTCTCTCACCGCGCTTCTCTTGCTTCTGATATCTTCTGTTTGCTGTATGATAGGACTTGGTATACTTTCCCAAATGGCACCCTTTTGTATTGAGCAGAGCCTATCCTTGGCTTCTTCAAGCTGTAAACAAATCTGTTGAGCTTTGATAAAGCTCTTTCTCTTTGTGCGTTTCCTAAGCTCCAACGATACCATGCTCCAGGTCGCGGACAGCCACTCTCGAATCTTCAGAGCAGTGCTTGATTCTGCGTTTGTTCTCCCCAATCCTATCTTGTTCCTAGGTGGCTCGCTGTCTCGATCTTCTTTGAGGGCCTGGATACATTCATCAAGGCATTTGATCCTGGTTTCCAGGGTTCGGTGGTACTTCTTGGGTGTCTTGAGCACAGTTTCCGTCACTAGATCAACCAAACGCTCTTTTTTCCTGGAAGCTTCCTCGTCCTGTGGTCTATACCGAGCCGCTCGCTCTGTCAGAACAGGGATCATCGGATGGGGTTGGTGGAGGTCCATCGAACGATGTCGGTGTCACAAGCTATGACGGCTGTCTCTCTCCCTGGACTTGTTGTTTGAACTGGAGACTCAAGTTCAAAGTACAGGCTTGCTGCAGGAAGCCTATATATCGCTAGAAGCTTGTGTGTACAGATACTTTTGAAGATGACGAAATGTTTCAATCAAGACCAACTTCGCCATGTCGTGAGATTCTTCACAGCCTCTCCCTTGGCTGTCTCTCGAACAGTCACGTCAGTGACGGATAATAGAAATCTCCTTGATGACTGTATATCATCTCAACGACATACGTGTCGTACGATAACTTTTGCTGATTTCCGATCTCGGTATTATGCAATTGTGCTGCGAGCTTGTCTGAGTGGTATTGCTCAGTGACGACTGATAGACGTGTCTCTGTGTCAGCTGCTGATTGCGGTAATCGATTGTATCATCAATAACTCATGGAATGATATAACACTAACTGCTGCTCCATTGCTTATTCGAGGGAAGCTAACGAAGATCTCACGTGGTCGAAAGCATATATCAACCGCTTCTTCCTTCGTCGTAAATCACTTCAGAGGCGACCGACTGTCAACATGAGAGAAACTCAAACGTCCTTCTTGTGGTTCGCTCTACTGGGATTTGCAAGATCGGTCCTTTCAGAGAAGGCTGATTGTGGAGATGGGCTCGAGTTGAATGCGCTACAAGGCGTTGAGTCCACCTTCAGCATCCCGGTTAGGAAACCTTGTTCAGCTGCCCTGATCACCTTCAGCGATGGTACAGATTCGATGCTAGACCCTCGAACCAATACTTCGTGCCATAATCCGGTTTCAGAAGCTCAAACATTTGCTACTGTCATTGGCTCGGACGCCCCAGAGGGTATCGCAACGCTCACCTTTCAGTGTAGTGAGCAGGTCTATTGTATGTCAATCAATGTAGCGGAAGGAAACGTTTCGGACTCGCAAACGTCCATTCGCAGCGTTTGTGCAAACTTGACGAATACAAGTGGCGAGTCTTCAGGCGCAGCTATTGGCGCAACCCAGGTGTCGAAAGTCAGCGGTGAACCGGCCCATCAGGAAAGCATCCCAACTCCGCAGAGCGACTTGAGCATCACAAGAACCTTGTCAAATGGTTCGAACGGCTTTAGTACCTCACTTGGAACAGGTGTGCTGGGGAATGGGACCCATACTGCCAGTCTTGATAGCATTGGTCTTAGCCAATTAGCTTCCCAGACTCTCTTTGGTTTGTCCGCCGGGACAACCCTCACCACAAACTCAACATGGGCCGCATCTCCATCGAAGACTTCAAACGTGCCCATCTCCCAGACCACCATGCTATCACTAAATAGATCTGATACCGTCGTGCCTGCAACAACGACAGCGCCTTCAGATGACGCTGATGTCAGCACGTCCAAGACTGCTACGATACTCAATGATGACAACTCTACTGCAGAGGGTACAGATATCCAGCTGCCATATGGGAACCAATCTCGCGAATCGGATTCTTTGCCAGACCCTACAGCACAGTCCATTACGGCGTATCCTCTCCAGAATGACACTAGAACAACTTCCCCTACCCAAACAGCAAGTCAAGATCCTTCTACATGCGCTTGTTACCCACTTCCCACTTTCTGATAGTCGACAAATCATCGTCTCGCCACCAAAGTCACATGTTGTGATAACTAGTCTACAAGCTGTCTTTATGGTCAAATCTATAGCTGAATCTGTCCCCCAGCTTCGTTTTGGAAGGGGAGCTTCAATATATACTGTTTGTATTGTTCGCTTTAGCTTAGTTTCAACACTTCTTGATTGATTGACATCTATGCTATAGCTTGACGCGTCTGTGTCATAAGAACTAAGTAGACTGGGGAGATGTATGATTGGCTGTACCTTACCCAATGTAATGAGAAGCCAAGTGTCCTGCGAGCCGACCACGAATCTCTGGTCAGATTATTATACCTTACATGTAGTTGCTTGCTCAGAAAGAGATAGATGTTACGCAAATCTTGGGATTGCTAAGTTCTTATCACTTCCGGCAACCATCTGATGTTTGAGTATCTCTTAAGTAGTGAAAGAGTCTCATACATCCGCTCTTAGACTTCCACCTCGCATCAACTGCTAGAAGGAAATTTACTGTCAGGATCATCCTCCGCAAAAAGTGGGCACTTCACGGCAGTTTATTGCTAGTATATGGAGATCAGGTTTGCGAGTTTGTTGAGATGTCCGGGCACGAAACGGTACACGCGCAGTCAAAGGCTACAGGGGATGTCAGTCGATGCTCCGTACCCTCTCGCGAGGATCCATAGAACCGTCATCAATTCGGCGGAATAAATCATGACATGCATAGCATCTCAAACTTATCCTGCAACATAGTCTATGTCTCGACATCTAAATCTATTGCGTCGACAGCATTATCCACAACCCGCTGCCAGTTGCCTGCATGATCGACAATGATAGAGCGGGTATTTAACTGCCCCGTTGCTTCAAGGTGCTCTCGAACTTTGACGAGAAATTCATCTTTAACCAGCTTCCCAGGCGTACAATCCGAGAAACAGATCGGGCAGCGCCAGTCATTTCGCGTCAGACGACCTGTAAGGCACGTCTCTGATCGAGTTTCGAGAAAAACCTCCAGATCGAAAGCGTCGTAGTGCGAGCAATCTTCGCCGCGGACAGGTATGTCAAAGATCCTCGACTTCGAAAATGGCTCGAAAAGATCAATCCTTATCACCAAAGATGTGTCAATGACATCGATAGCCGCGTCACAACTTGAAGCCATGCGCGAGATGATAGAGTCTAGAACTTTTTCGCTCGAGATCGTCTTGCATCTTCCCACGATTTCCAACCTGCTCCAAACGATCCAACGTTCGATGGTGACAGCGAAGTGCGAGTTGATGTCCCAAGTAGCGCCGGTCGCTCCAACCCTGACTTCAAGTCTGTTGTGTTTCTCAAGCTGTGGTGTGATATCGACAATAAGCGATCTGGCTTTGGGTTCGTGTAGATCTTGATTAATCCACAAACCGAGACCGTCAGGCAGATCTCTGCTTGATAAAGCTTCCCGATCTCCGTGGAGAAGCTTTAGTATGGACCTCGATCTTGGAGTGTCTGGTATGATGTCTAGCTGCTCCATATACGAAGTCTGGCGTGGAGAGCCCGGTATGGTAATCGTCCACGACGCATTGCCAATGTCTGTCGAAGGCAGGCATTGATGTTTCACTTCCCCGTCTAGGTATAGAACGAACGTCTGGCTGAGAGTACCAGAAGCCTTTCCGAGAGCTCTTTGGAGATCTAGACTGTCTAGGTTCAGGAAGGTCGTGAGCAGATCTTCGAGCTTCCGGGTTTCCTCGCGATTCGTCTTGTTCCAATCTTCGTAAATCTCCTTCAGAAGGACAGACAGGAACGAGCGGGTCTTATCACTTAGTCTCGAGATGGCAAGAATTTTGCGGAGCCACTGCAAGCTATGTGCCACTGGATGAGGCTCGTATAATCGGCTAGGAGTAGGATTGGGCAGTACTAGATTATAGATCTGGTCGCTTTAACATTAGGTCGACAATCAACCAGACAGGAGGCTGAAGTGATGATAGTTCTCTTACCAAGACAACAAAGAGCAGGTCGTTGATCTCCAGCGCCTTGCGCACCAGATTCAGCACTTCGTCGTCAATTTTCTGCAAAACTCCTGGTCCGTTATCATGTCGAAATTCTCCAAGTTTTGAGATGATAGGATTAGTTGACAGAGCCGACATGATGTAGAAAAGGGCCAACCCGATCTCCGACGGTATCAAAGTCATCATTTGCAACCTTTTAAGAGTCTTATCCGGAATTCGAATCTTGTGTCATGTGTACCAGAATGGGGTACGCTCCATGTCAGGATGCGGAGTCATGAGCTGTAATTTTCGACCTCTCTGATTTGAGCCGTCCGTGATCATTCAGACGATTAAGATCATCAACTACAATGGAATCATGTATCGATCCGACGTGGTCAATGATCACCGATTCTGATGATTGTTCTCCAATGCGAATCACAAGACTGGTCTACAGGCCAGTGCAGCGAGAGGATTTGCTACAATTGGTGGACAACATATTTCACACCCTCTGAAAATCACCCTCGAACAACTACTCTCTGACAAAAAGGTTTTGCGTCAAACGAAGGCTGGTCGATTTGAGAAAGTGGTACACGCCGGTCGGATGCAGAGAATGCGGTGATGTCATCGAATTATCGATCGACGCACTGCATGTTTGCTGTGTTTGCTCAAGCATGGGGTCTTCAAAGGCAAACAGCACAAGCGGAAAGCCCTGAACCCAGCCCTCTCTCAGGGGTGGCTGGATGATGAAAACAAGTTGCCCTTGGCATTTTAGGACCGTTTGAGGAAACAGCACCCTTTAGGATGGTTTTGCACGACCAGAGGTTTCATGATGATCCGCTATGTCACCCGATCCGAAAGTCATTTCGACTTGCTCCATGGCTATCGTATCCGCGTTAAGCGCTGCCGCATATCGGTCAGGTTAATAGCGAATATCAAGCTAGCTCAGTGTAACAGAAACTCTATTACGCATTCTTTACACATCTCATCGTGTTACAAATGCTTTTTGCCAGATAAATCGCTTCGGCTAGAGCGAGAAAGAAGATACCACGTACATTGTGCGCTTCAAAAGTCCCCCGCACGAAATATCTGGATAGATAGCGTTGGTATCCATATTACGCGATGCGCATGTCTAATTAATGGCTCCTCGGATCACTATACTACGTGGTCAAAGCAAAGACAATGCGTGGTCATGCCGTGATCAGTCCTCTTTGTGTCCAGGCACTGCTTCCAGACCCGCGGAACAGAAAGTCGTGTTGAATGAGAAGATAGACCATTGGTCAGAAAGCTGATCTGATTATCCCATGATATGGTCTGTGCAAAAGGCTCAGGAGGGGTTCGGTACCTGACTGCCGGGCCATGTGGACCACGGAAGGATTGGTCTCAAACAATAGTTCTCATACGCTACGATAGCGACTCCGAGCCCTTGGTAGAGCTGCTAATGAACATGCAGATTGATTCCTCCTGCATTCGATGTGCTATAGCTTCCTTGTTTCGTAGCTTGACTCGTATGCAAGAATGTCTCAAGCGCTGTCAACGACTATCGGGTGGTTTGCCTGTCACGAGCTGTTGAACCAATGCAACAATCTAGGCTAAAGGCAAGCCACACTGTTGAGCTCGAATCTAAGGCTCAATTGACAACCGAGTTCCGGTCGTTCAGTGGTAAAACCTCTGTTACTCCTTGTTATGTGACTGATTTGCTGAGAGTGTGAGGACCTTGACAAGCATTCCCATAACCTCTTTGCGGCTTCGCGTGCGACCACCACTCCATTCATCTAACCATGGGTACCACCGAGATGGACAACGACGTTCAGTCTTTCCGTGGCGGAGAGACTGACGATGGCGCCAACACTGCTCTGGTTCGCAAGATTGACTGGAGGATCATTCCCACCCTCTTGCTTGCATACTTCCTGCAATTTTTGGACAAGGTGGCTGTCAATGTGAGATGCGATCTGCTAGTGGTAGCACACGTCCGAGCTAACCAGTTGTCAATGTAGTACGCGAACGTCATGGGTCTGCAAAAAGATCTCAATATGCAGGGTCAGGATTTTTCGTGGACAGCAACAGCGTTCTTCATCGGCTACATTGTCGCAGAATGGCCTCAAGGTAAGCACGAGATCTCTATATAAACTGCCAAAGGTTGATGTAGGCTATGCAGGAATACTTCTCCATAGCTTCTCTGTGTCAAAAGCCCTGGGATCCAACATATTTCTATGGGGTATTATCCTTTGCTGTTCAGCCGCATGTCACAACACAGCTTCAATTATAGCTGTCCGCACCCTGTTGGGCATATGCGAGGCTGTCATTGCTCCGGCTCTGGTTGTGATCACCTCGCAG
Organism: Dothideomycetes sp. NU200; assembly: GCA_027943355.1. Classification (NCBI taxonomy): domain Eukaryota; kingdom Fungi; phylum Ascomycota; class Dothideomycetes; species Dothideomycetes sp. NU200. The sequence goes on along the minus strand of BSCJ01000051.1, from coordinate 44,453 downwards.
TGGTATGTTAAGGCCGAGGCACCGCTCCGGTATGGCATCTGGTATTGTGGTTTGGGAGCGGGCCAGATTGTTGGCGGTCTCATCAGCTTCGGAGCACAGCATAGCTCCTCGACGTTTGCAAGCTGGCGGGTGATGTTCGTCTGCGTTGGGATAGTCAACATCCTCGTGGCGGTACTAATTCTCCTTACTCTCCCTGGTATGTCCTCGCGAGCTGTTGAACCCTAATCATCTTGCTCACCGGCCTAGATGGTCCTCAAAAAGCGAGTTTCTTGAGCCAAGAAGAGAAAGAAAGCATCAAAAAGCGACTCGAGATGGACAGTGCGGGAAACGAGCCAACGAAGTTTTGTCTTCACTCTTTCAGAGAGTTGCTTCTAGATCCACAAACATGGCTTCTGGTCTTGCTGACACTTTGCATAACGATCCCGAGCGGTGTAATCACCACCTTCTCGGCTGTCTTGATCCACAGCTTTGGGTTTGACTCAAGGCAAAGTGCACTTCTCAACATGCCGTCTGGAGCTGTGAGCATCTTTGCAACCATATTATCAACATGGGCAATTGTGAAGCAGGCACCCAGGTGGCTGTCCATCGTAGGTCTCTTGATACCTGCTCTGATTGGTGGTGCTCTGCTTTCTTTTGAGGGCATCGGTCGTCCAGCTGGGTCTCTCGCTGGTATCTATTGGGTCAACTTTGTGAGTCTGCAGCTATTGATGGTAATGCGGTGAGTGAAGACTGACTGAAAATAGATTGTGGCTCCGTTGGCTATCATATATAACTGGGTTGGCGCTAATTACAACGGCCACACGCAGAAAGTGACCGCAAGTGCGGTGATTTCTGCTGCATTCGGCGTTGCAAACATTATCGGCCCCCAAACATACCAAAAGGACGATGCCCCAGGATATCTTCCAGCCAAAATCACCCTGATGGTTGTCATAGCGTTTGCTATTCCTATCACGCTAGCATTACGTGCACTCTATGTCCATCGAAACTCGAGACGAGCATCTGACGAATGCGACTATCGCTTGTGAGATGAGATCATCTAAGCGTACAGACGTTCGATATCATCCAGCAGTCAAGCTCCGTCCGATGTGACGCGAGACGTTCGACTATTGTGGCAAGGGATGGGAGCAAAAGATACAGGCACCATTCCTTCGTGGGTTGGTACTTCAGATCAACATTGTAAGCTCAATCATATAATCCGTGGTCTGGTGCTGGGTAATGGCCTGAGAAAGTGATAGGCAGTGGGGGCAGTGACAATCTGATAGAGCATAACGAGGATAGTACAGCAGGATACATCGCTTGACGAGGAAGTTCGGCTTCAATGTAAGCAACCCGTACGAATACACGCCTCTTGTGACCGTTGAAACTCCAATTATTCGTTCCGGGTGAAGCAATCTGGTGGCTTCGCGGCGACGAAGAAGACCATCTCGGCCTTTTCTTGCTCTTTGTGCCTGCTCCGATAGACGAGGTTCCGCGGTTGGCTGAAGAGTCATGTCAACATCACCAACACATCAGGAAGGTCGCAAAGAGTTCACTCAAAGATAGTGAATACACGTGAGGCAAGGATTTACCAACAGTGTCCGATCAGATATTCGATGCGGTTCTATCAATAACGGCTGCCTCAGACCCGAAGTACTCACCCGAGTTAGGCTATCGTTGTGAGTGTAACAGCGTTTGTGCTCCCATCGATAACGTGTGGTGTCTTGATCTGAAGCTTCTATGCAACCCTCTACCGTGCCGTCAGCAAATTTCGCGCTTGAAGCAGCTTAGGGCACAGGTTCAGTAAAGATCTTGCGCTCTGGCCGCGCTTTCGGTTAGCGCTATGGCGGTCTGTGCGTTTGTCGATCTCTGTCTTGATGAGGTTCGAGAGCCGAGCGAGAACCGGTGGTCTGGGCCAAGCGCTCCATAATAATGAGCAACCCGAAACCCCCCATATTTGCTAGACAGGTAACCAGAACTGGTTTACCACTGTACAGTCACCTCTATCACGTCCCGATGGTTCAAACATGATGAAACAGCTTAGTCAACATACTTCTCACTTATATCCTGGCTGGGAGCGAATCGCATAATAGGCGTGAGCACCCATCTGGGGTCAATTCTCCAGAATTACTACTACCAACATTCAGTCATCAAACAGTAAAGTGCAAACTTCTGGAGGTCTGACTTTCGTCATGCCCCATATCATCATAGTCGGGGCGGGTGTTGTGGGATTGATTCTGGGACAAGCGCTGAAACTGGTCTGTCCAACATGCATACCTCCCCCAGCTTTAACAAATGTTGACCATTGCCTGTTCGACAGCAAGGTATTCCATTCACGATTCTGGAACGAGACAAATCCGCAAACGGACGTGAACAGGGATGGGCAATCACGCTACACTGGGCTCTACCGCTCCTTGAGGAGATGCTCTCACCGGAACTGATTACTCGGATAAAGGAGTGCCGAGTCAACCCAGAAGTCGCTGGAAACGATGCTCGAGACTTCAAGTTGATCAACCTGAGAGATTGCAGCGAGATCTTCAATACCGCCTCCGGGGAGCGATGGCGGGTCAACCGAGGCAGATTCCGCTTGGCACTCATGGATGGCTTGGAAAGCAATATCCGGTGGGATCAGCATGTCAAAAGCGTCCAGCACCATGATGGTTTCGCCAGAGTCCAATGCGCAAAAGGAATATTCCATGACGCCGATGTTGTCATCGGCGCTGACGGAAGTAACTCAGCCATCAGAAGATTCTTGTGTCCTGAGAAGCACGAAGTGACTCCACTTCCATATCGCATGCTTGGAGTTGGTACTCAGCTCACAGAAAGGCAAGTCACCCCCCTTCGTTCCATCGATAAGCTTCTGTTTCAAGGGAGCGAACCGGGTACAGGCACCTTTCTGTACTACTCGCTCCTCAAGCCTTCAACGAAGGAAGATTCAACCTGTACTGTTCAGATTGACATCAGCTGGCCGAAGCGTCTAAATGAGGATAAGGTGTTCTCCGACAACGCTTCGAGACTTGCAGCCTTCAAATCCCGAGCTCGTGACTTCGCGCCTTGTCTGAAGGACGCAATTGACGATATCGCCGAGGGCACACCCGTTCTAGAGATACTTTTGGCAGATTGGGAACCTGTGCCTTGGACCAACACAGGATACGTAACTCTGGCTGGAGACGCCGCTCACCCAATGACAATGTGTAAAAGAACTTTTTGTACCACTATAGTTCCAGGCTAATGATATCTAGTTCGAGGAGAAGCTGCGAATCACGGTATTCTGGATGCTCATGATCTCTGGAAAACCCTCAAGCTTGTGTATCAGAATGGCGGCAACATGCGAGACGCCATACGAGGCTACGGGGAAAGAATGATGACACGAGCTACTGACACAATTATGAAGAGTAGGGTCGCATGTGAAGATGCGCATGGAGATTCTATGGATGAGAATAGCCCGCTGGTGACTGAAAGGACGATGCCACAGCAATATGTCTGATAAACTGTTCCACGGCTCGGATATGGAGACTTGGGAGATCCTACCACAAGCATACAGCTGGAAGATGAGTCCGTGTCCAGGTTCGGACTTGATCAGACTGTTGCCAGCTTCGAATGTTGATGACCAACTCGCTGGGCCATATGTTAGGTCACATGTTGTAGTCATGATCACAATGTTCATCGACTCGTAACGAGAATCACTAGCGCCTGTATCTACATATTCCCACGAAACAATGGTGAAGTTGTTCCTTACTTGATATCTTAAATTTCGTCGAAACAGTAGTTGCTCCGGAGCTTAAGGTTATGTAAATTACAGCTGACAAGTTCAAATCCAGATAGAGAGACCCCGCGCGGGACAGCGTAAGTCACTGGATCCAAGCACGTCAGGCATCGCCGAAGAACTTTCCAGGTGACCATTTCCAAGCCGGAACGATGATCCTTGTATCTTTGACCCCCTGGTAATGTATTAGATCTGTACGCGAGATTTTTCAACGATCGATCACTGCATCAAAGTCAAGCGCCATTGTTTCGAGTTTAGCAGCCGGCACTAAGCTTTTGCAGGACATGATAAACACTCTTCGCTTCCATTAACTATTTGGCGTGCTACATTTCTTACAGCAGGTGCCAACCACATGCGCACCGTGCCCGTCCGATCTCGTTTTACCCGCGTTCCCGTCATGATTAGTGGTCTCCTTGCCAAAACCCTCAGGTGATGTCTTGAGAATCTGAGGCAACATATCTATGCAATCAGCCACACAATGGACATAAGAAATGGTATAGAAGACTCGAGGTTCCAATATCTCACCATCGTGGCTGATCCGCACCCTAATTCTGTCTCAGTGCATACTCTAGTCTGTTGTACGTATCCGTTGTCGCAGCGGTATGATCGATACCAAGGTTCCGGCCAGAGTTATGCAGAAGGAGATGAGCAACAAGCATACTACAAGTAATTTTATCGAGTTCGTGGACCTGGATAGTGCGTGCCGCTCTCCCCTGTACCCCGTTCTTCTGCTACAAAGACTCGATCACAATCAACACACTCTTTACTGAAGACTTTTCTGGTGTACATAGAGCTTTATTGTTCTGAGGATGTTGGGACGTGGGTCGTTTTATAGGTAACAGATGCGAGAACAACAAAACGTCTGCAAGCAGATTTTGCAGTAGGCTCGATGTTGTCCCGGCCATGCTACAGAGCGCATGAATCACATCCTCGATTCCCGTTTACTTGGTAGGCTTATTTATGTAGGTGGATCATACTGAATATCTTGCTTGTTGGAGTCGCGGGCGCTATCGGACCAATATGACCGTCAATGCAACAGAGCGCCACATTTTGCTAGGAGCAGCAAATTGTTCACAGGCAATGAAAACCCAAAACAAAAAAAAACGCATTGCGAGAACGACGCTCTTCGTGCATGAGTCCGTACCTTGCCACCATATACTAATAAGAAACTTCCCCATGCTCTGTACCTTCTGCTGCCTACATCAACTCGTCTGACGACACCGGATACTTCCAGAATGTGGGTTCAACATGCTTCCACGGAGACCAATCAACGCAGCAGATATCCCATGTTGATCTATGTCTGTTCAGTGATGGTCTTGACCATGATCGCTGTCGTTGCTCTCAGAGCTTACGATCGGGCACATAGAGCAAAACATTTTCGTCTAGACGATTGGACTACCTTCACTTCTGCGGTCTGTCTGTCTGTCTTATTTCATGTTTGATAGCGTAGACTAATTGGTTTCAGGCTACCACTGTGATATATGCAGTACTTGCTGTGTATCAGACGCGTCTTGGGCTAGGATTACCGCTCGAGCTGCGTCCGACCGAAGATCTTCACAAATTCACTCTGGTAAATGATCTTGTCTTGTAACAAAGGATCCCTTATAACCGGTGCGCATTAGCTAAACTATGCGGGTCGACCAATATATGTCGCGGCCTTGATGACCTTCAAGATCGGCGTTTGCCTTGGAGCTCTGAGAATGCTTGATCGGAGCAATGGCAAAGCAATTCAGCAAACAGTAATCAGAACAGCCATCCTCATCATCGTCCTGAGCCATGTAGCAATCGCTTTGGCCTTGATGTTATACTGTCGACCAGTGAGAAAGGCTTGGAACCCTCACATCAAAGGGAAATGTCTATCCGTAGGCCCTCTCTTCTATGGCACAGCGGCCGCGACCATACTCTGCGACTTGATCGCGTTCTCCATGCCGGTATCAGCCCTTCTTGCCATTAAGAACTTGGATCCCAAGGTAACACCGCGTTCGACTGTGGATTCCAAGAAAACACTACGTTTGACTGTCTCGCTATTCTTCGGCTTTTTCACCACTATCTGCTCAGTCGTACGCACGATTCAGATCAGAGAGGTTGTAGAGACTGGAGATTCTACCATGTTGATTCTCTGGGGAGTGATCGAGGCCTGTGTAGGGGTATCACCCTACATGTCTTTCAGATCACAGGATTTCGATGCTAACACGAGTTGGCAGGTCATCACATCATCTATACCAACCTTGAACGCCATGTTTTCTGGTCTCTGGAAATCGGGTACTTCTGCTGCTAAAAAATGCCACAGTACAGAAAGATACTGTGAGCTTCCGGGTACTGGCAGCAGGCCTGATGATTCGGTAAATCTCATTGGTATCACACGCGAGACGGATATCGTGATGAGAAGTGAGGTGGTGAAAGATGGTTTCCAAGAAAGCAGCACCAGACATGGTTGGTGACCAGTAGGATATGTTGACGCTAGGGAAATCATGGATGCCAAACAGCTATGAAGCAGCGGGCTGATTGGTGGCTTTGGCAGCGGCTTTGACGCATAGTCTGCATTTTGTAGTTCCCATTCTTGGTTCATCTTCAGCAACCAGTAACTCAACTCAAATCGTTCAGGGCGTAATGATACAGACGATGGCGATTGCTGCTTGATCTATACATTCTGATTTTCGATTTCGTCTGATATGCACAGAGTCCAAGACTGATCAAGTTGGAGTGATCGTGGGTTTACAAATCGATAGATTTCAGGTTCAAGGTAACTGAATAATGAGCCTTCTAGATCAGAACACTGGTGACGTGGAGGGTCCATATCCTGCCAAGTAGGTCTTGCTTCATGGTTGCAGCAGAGTTGAAGTGTCAATGGTTTCTCGGACGACAAAACATAGCTAATCTTGACTGGACTTGCGCCATAGTTAGACTCAGGAGTGCGAGGTCATGCTCTGGCTATAGCGGGTCGAGGCAGAACACATGTCTCAGATCTCTGCTGCTGTGGCTTCTCCAGCTAGTCACGTAGCACATGATAAGTCGAAAGTCCGCCGTAGTCTCTCAATGACCCTGCATAGCGTGATAGATCAGATCATCAATTTCTATACGATGCAAGCCGCAAGGCCTCCACGGCGCTCTCTCATCGACCGATGAGCCGATAACCAAGTATATACCGCGGACACGACTGACTGTCACACTTCTGACCATCTCGAGTCCTTCGGAGACACTAGGAAACAACGGTGTAAGAAAAGATCGAGGATATATACACACAATTTGGTCTTCAAAACTCTGTGACTCTAAGGGTCAGGAGCGATGCCTCATTCTGCAGTATGCGCTGTATTCCAGTCTTTGCGGAACGATGCACAAGCAAGACGAATGTCAAAAATCAGTCGGATCGCTGGCATTTGGCTGGCAAGAGTGACCATGTCGTATGAAGATTTCTGATTATCAGTTTGCCCAACAAATCTATCTCGACACTACAGTAGTCGTGATTTAGGCGCGACAGAGAAAAGCTTCAATTTGGCTGTCGTTGGGTAGTGTTATCAGTGTAATTATAATCTGTCTGTATGATGAAGCTCGATATCTATCCAAATATGTGTTTTGCTACAAGCATGCCAATCCTCGGAAAGTCAACGATCTCATCAAACATTTGCAAATCCGTACTTGATGGTTCTCATGATTCTTCCATACTCGATTTTATTGTGTCCGTCGTGACTGGGCGACAGCTTCCCACAGTAGACTCTAGACTGTCCGAAGATATGTAGAGGGAGAACGAGGTCTTCCCGATCTTCCGAAGTGACGCGGCCAAGTGCTCAAGACTCAAAGACTTGGGTGCTTTTGACCCTGTCGAGATCGTCGAGCTTGACGTATAATCAGACGGGTGTTGGGCTAGAGAGGAGTAAGCAGTAAAGATACAGTCTAGCGTGATGAGACAAAGCTGGGTCTGACTACAGATGACGACCGGAAGAGTAGCAATCGCACAATTACTGTCTTTCGCAGATCTTCAGACATAACATAATTGAGCGCTCGCAGAAGCAACGATACTATCGCCATAACGTGTCAGAAGATACTAATTCAAAGATCTGGGTGTGAGCTACAATCCTATGAAGTAGCAAGCCTTTGTGTAAGCTGCCTTTCGCTAATTTGGGTTCAAATCAAGTCCGAGGACAAGATCAAGGAAGATTGAAACAGTCAGTTTCTCGCTTGTGATATCAAGAAAGCAAAAGATAGATCCAGATTCGGCATTGGATGACTGTATTGAAAGATTGCTGTAGTTACGAACGATACAGCGCCCAAAAGAGACCACACGAAGCACGTCTTCAAGGTTGATCCTTTCTCCTGCGAGGGACTCACCTGTCACAGAACGAAAGACTACCGAATTCTCGAGATGGAAGTAGCAAAGAAGAAGGCCAATATCTCATAGCATAGAACGTTCTCTAGACACAACATCAGAGATTCATGGTGCGCGCACGATCTGTAGCGAGCCCTTGTCTTCGTAGTTCTGATATGAAGCCTGCTCCCACTACTGAGACATCGATCGGAGCGTCTGGATCGATCGAACCATCATCAAACTCGCCACTTTCCATAGAGCCATCGCTAGGGACTGTTGATTCAAGAGATGGTTCGGTGCCAAAAGACCAAGTTCTTTTCCTCTTGGTCTTGTTGTCTTGGTATTCAACATTGCAATCCTCTTTCGGTAGAGCGGTGCCGCGGACGTGATCTGCAGGCACGAAACTATGTCTGGTCAGTTTTTGCCAGGCGGTCCAGGCTGTTTTACTCGTTTCCCTATTCTGTGAAGCGTACTGGGACCAATGGCTAGGGCGTGAGTCGAAGATAGTCTTAGCGAAACTCTGGTACAAAGCGCGCAGTTCGCATCTCAAAGGGCGGGTAATGACGTTGTGATACACGGCGACCTGGTCGGCGACTGACTGGAGAAAGTGGGCGACGAAAGTGCCGGGTTTCTTGGGAAAGAAAAACCAGCTTCCGTGAGTGAAAGTATGCCGAAGGTTGGCGTTGAGATACACGCAGTCAAAAGTGTTCAGAATTGTAGGGTACACGGCGGGAGCAAGACCTTGGTTGTGTACATACGTGTCATTGTAAGTGGTCTTTCCGGGCAACAGGGGACAGGGCTCTACAGCAGTGCTGTGGTTGCTAAGTCGACACGTTTCGCTACAAGACGGCTCTTCAGGAGAATGTTCGATTTGCTCAGCGCGAGAAGCAGCGTCGAATACATCATCCTGCTCCATCCAAGTCCAGGGAGACGGCAATCAGAGCGGTTCGTGCCAGAGCTCGAAGGTCGAGACGATGTCATAGTTAGCATCTCCCGGCACATGAGAGAAGTAGATCGCGGAACTTGCAGCGAGCAGGTCGAGGTGGTTCATTGTAAGGCGCGGAAGTGAGGCGTATCTAGGTCGAGACAGGTAGCCGTCGTGGCGGTTGCCGGCGATGATGGCGCAAGCATTATGGACCAGGCCAAAGTATAGAGTCCCGTCTTCGTGGTCCCAGGCAGACATACTGATCAGGTTGTCGTTGATGCGCGGATGATGGACATGCACCTTGTGGTCAGGGAGCGGACTGCGAAGTTGGAAGGCATATTCAGGTGGAGGTGGCGGTGGAAAGATGTCGCTAGGTGGACGAAGCACCGTCTGGCCCATGGGTCCGATCATACTATGCACCCCGGCAGTCATAGTGATCAGTCAGGCTGTCGCTTGTTCAGTTCATGCCTGTTACATGCTGGCTCTGGTTGCTCTTGTATCATGAAAACGATCGAGCGAGTCTTGGAGGATGTTCGTAGGCAACGGCGCGTTGCGCCACGGCTCGGACCGAGACAGGCTGCACCCGCGCGTTCACAACGTCCTTTTTTCGAGTCTCACTGGCAATCACCTGTGATACTCAGCGACTTGAACAACAAAAGCAAAAGCTCCCAAGTCGACAGCACTCAACAGAATATGAATGGACTGGGTCCAGTCTGTCGTTCGTTCCTGTGTGCAGGTTTCAAAGACATTTATCATGGGATCAATGGATTCTCTTCTTTATGGATGTCCCAGACCAAACCTGTCATCGTCTAAAGTCATGTTTCTGACGGGCTCGACATAGTGACGACTACTTGTGATCGTGCCACCGTTTGTTTCCAAAGCCCGTACATCCAGCCAGCTCACGCTGTTGACCTTATAAATGTATTTCCTCTTTCTTGCCATCACCCCCTGATAAAAGGGTTCCGCGATGCTAATCCACCTTCGACATGATCAAAGTCCGTACTGCCCTATCTAACCCTTTCAAATCTTGGCTACGTTGCGATCGACAGAGACGATGCCAGCAAGAGCCTTCACATCAACAGTCTGGTTACAAAGAGCTTTGGACGGCTACAGAAGACTCAGACCGACTGCGATACGGACCAGAAAGTCATCGGGATTCAAGGCGAGAGGCTGCTTTGGGCCATGAAAACCCATAGCACACACCTACGATACGCGATGGACAGGAAGTGACACGACTGAGGAATTTTATACCAGCGCTGGTTGTGTTTCTAGTATGGTCCCACCAAGTTCGGCGGCCCTGATACAGATTTGAGAGGTAAGTGCACAGAAGTTACCTGAATTTACGTGTGTGTGCGAGTGCATAAGACGATGATTCGGTGCATCGTCAGAGTGCGGTCATTATCAGCCTGACACTCGAACAGTCACACTAAAATGTGACTAACACCAATCACAGGATCTATTCAAAACAATGGGCGCTTCTGGAAGTGATGCAGAGGGTATCCATTCGCAAGCGAGGAAATGTGGTGTGCGCGAGCAGTCGACCAAACACACTCAATGACCACTGTGCGAGGTGACTGTCGAATTGACGAGGGACGCGATCATGTCGAGGCTAGCATCCTTGTATCCGTGTGTTTCCTCCTTTTGTTGAGTGCATGTGGTTCAGGATCGCTTTGGTCTTGGTCTTAGAATGAGCGCGCGCACGCATTGCAATAGAGCATCGTACGAAAATGGATGACGATTTTGTCTGTGTCGAGATCTCGTCCAGGCTGAGCATGTGTTAGGAAGTGTCAGGAGCCAGAGGTGCAGCTCATCGTCTGCTTGTAAACTCAATGTGGCAGGCTGCAGTAGCTGAGGGAAGCGACGGATTGATGTTCGGAAAATAATGCGGCTACTTGCTGCGCGATGCACACTGCTTGGGCCGGAAATGGTTAGCCCAGCGGTCTGCGTGATGTATTAGAGGCCCGAACAGCTCCGTCGTTTCGAATTCGTGAGCTGATTGCTTGGCACGGCACGGCATGACGCGTCTGCGCGTCGCGCGTCAAGATGATATATACCTGGGCCTCCCGCGAATTTCAATCCTCCCAAATCAACTGCTTTCCCCGCACTTCTCGTTCAGTTTTTCAGGTGGCTGCTTCACGCTTCTGTGCTACCTCTGCTACTTGGCTGTCCTCGTCATCAGTTTTGTCATTCCTGTGTTCTCATAGGACTCTCCATCTTCTCTTGTTGATTTTGGATTGGGCATGTACTCGTGATCAGGTTTCCGAGCGACGGAAGTGTAGTGCGGAGCTTCAAAGCGTGCGCTTGATTTTCTAGGCGGCTGTTTCGCGCTTCTTTGCTACCTCTGCTACCTCTGCTACTTGGCTGTCCTCGTCATCAGTTTTGTCATTCCTGTGTTCTCATAGGACTCTCCATCTTCTCTTGTTGATTTTGGATTGGGCATGCACTCGTGATCAGGTTTCCGAGCGACGGAAGTGCAGTGTGTAACTTCGAAGTGTGTGCCAAGTGTTTCAATTCCTCCTTGTCATTCGTTCATATCGTGTTACGGCTCCTTCTCTTTCGAGTCAGGGCTGCTCATTCTCGACACAAAGCCCGGGTGGGAGGGTTCCTCGATCTCATCGAGGGGTTCTCTGCTATACCTAATTCTTTGGCACGAAGGCCGCAACTATGGTGCAAGGAAGGCCTTGGAAATTGGATAGGAATGCTGTCCTGATCCATGCGCCAGACTCCAACAACGTTGGCTGTCTAGCTCATGTGACTATCAGCTTTGACCAGACACAAAATCAAGGTCTCATCACTATCAAAACCAAACTCAAACTTGCTGGGCTCAATGACAGATACCAGACTATCTACCTGAGCATTGTTCCTGGAGCCATCGATACGTTTTCAGTGACCAAGTCCAGCTTCGACAGTATGCTCCCAAAAGAGTTGTCGACTATGCTGCGCGGAGTGAAATCAGCATCTGCCGCCACCACGTTGTCATTAGGGCTCAAAAAACCTAGTCGTGTTCTCGTTCCACTTGGACTGACTGAGTCTATCCGCCCTGCTGACCCGAGCGATGGTATATTCCATGCCATCTCTCAAGTCAGCCAGGCAACGCGCATTCGTCTTCATTACTGCAAGCAGGATATCTCAGATAGCGACCATCTTCGGCTCCAAACCTTTACCTCCGCATTAACCAGCGATGCGTTAGAACCCTTGCGTATAAACTACATCCACTTGAATGGAGGAATGGGCGCACAGGACACAGACCCCGCTGTTTTCAACCAGTTGCCCTCACTACCCACCTACAACCAAGCCATCTTGCCTGAGGCCGCTCTTCGAAAGCGTTCACGAGGTGAGGGTGCGACCCCTGATCCAGAGTCACATCCTCCTTGCTCCCCCCAACCATCATGGTCCCCTACTGAAGTCTGCTCTTCCTTCGAAGTCGATATGCCTACTGAGGTAGATGACCCTGATGGTGCTAGCAGTCATCAGGTAATCAAAACGCCTCCCAAGGTGAGACAATCTACCCAAGACGTGGCCCACTTCGGGAGCGACGTTTACGACACCCAATCAACGTCAAGTATGTGCTCACCGGCTATGTCCGCCAAGAGTCGTCACTCCCGGGAAATGTCGGCCTCGAACATTGTACCGACGGTCTTTCGCAGAGGGCGCTGCGAACCCGAACCCATCGCCGAACCTCCCCGATACCAGAAAAAACGACCAAAACTCGACTTATCTCTGAAGGACATGCCTAGCAAAGACGGCAATGCTCCGGTTGATGGAAACACCGTTCGTGAGATCATACAAGATGTTGTAGATAAAGAGAAGCAGGCAATCCTGGACGAACATCAAGAGATGTGTGATGAGGCTGAGATTCGGGTTGCGGAAGCAATTGATGATGGTAGACTGACGATCATCGGCAAGACAGATGAGTGCTGTGATGAGATCGACGAACATGGCCAGAAGGTTCAAGAAGCCTGTGCAGATTCGTGCGAGGCTCTACAGGCCGATGTGGCATGCTTGGATCAAGCATCGACACTGATGGAGAAGGCTGCCGCCAAAATTTTGAGCGTTTCTAACCTACTTGCTCCGGCTTGCGGACGGCTCGACTGTCATCCATCTACGCTGGCGGCACAAATCATCACAGACGATTTTGAACATCTCCCTACCTCTGTCAAGGTAATGATGCTAACAAGAGTTGCAGATCCAGGTTTCGCAAACGTCTTTATAGCGGTCAATCATGAGCTACGAAAAGAATTGGTTGTCGCCTGGACCAAGCGCAGGACAGGAATTTAGAGTTATCCTGAGACATTTATGCGACGACGAAGACGTACAGCCGTGTAGGGATGTCTCACTCGAAATGAACAGTGCTCCTGCTGCTTTGACCGATGATATACGTAATAGACAGGAATAATTGTCGAGTGATGCTACAAAATCTATGGATAAGATACGTGTACGCACGGATATTATTGTCAGCCCGGCCTCGATCCTGAATAATAATGAGTGAACTGATATCTATTATTGTCTGATTGCAGAGATCTCAAAATGCTGCGCGTCGAGTCGCGACTTGTAAACCTATCTACTTCTGGTAGCGAGCCCGTCAAAGGTAAATTCTGATTGGGAGAAGCGCGCGCGTAAGCCGAGTCGGCCAAGTTGTGTTCCTCTTACGTTCTTCCACCATCTTGTGTTGCATTTCTACAATCCTTGCGCACCAGTCATCATGATCTTTAAACAATCTCTTGCTCACTCTGCTCGAAAGCTTTGCGCAGCTTGTTCCATGCTGCTTTATCCGAGTGGTGAATTATTGTCATGATGATGCAGACTAAACATATATGGAGCTTACGCAAATCTTCGCACCTGACCCGTCTGATAAGTCGCGATTCATGCTGGTAAGGTCCGAGGTAGCCAAGAAAAGACAGTGACCTTGGAGATGATGTGTCCTGCATGTGTGCGTCCATTTGGAGAACCTTGTTTGGACCTGATGCTTGCTGGACATATGACCCTGACCCACATTCAAATATCATTCCTCAATCCACGAAGACTTATAACTGTTCAAAATTGCGACAAAACGGCCGCCAAACCAGAATTAGCAAATTCCAGAGCTTGACCGTCGCATTTCCAGTCATTTAAGCCTATCCTCGATACAAAGCCGGTCTTGCCTGTGGCTTAGGTCTTCACATTTCTCTTATGTTTATAAATAAATCGCACCTTCCTCTGAACTATCGAACAGAGTCTTCTGCACGCCGAGTGACTTCGAACATCTCGATTTGTAGAAGCTCAGCTCTTTTGATTGTCTAAGCAGCCATAATATCTAGCTGATTGATCGCAATTGTTCGGGAGCTGTCCATACGTATCACACATGGAACGGCGTTCGTCGTTTCACCTAGGTCAGCATCGGGCTGCTGAGCTTGCAAAAGGCCTGGGCATTACGTGACCTACTAGAGGAGGAATACTCTTGTCTTGATTCTCTTCTTTCTAACCAGATGATTACGAGTCCTGTCACTTCTTAGGCAATCCGCCGACCTTAGTTTGATAAGCCAAGAGCTGAACGAGGCTGGAACTGATCATAAGGTATTTCTGTTTCAACTTCTGGATCACAAGGAAATGACAACGATCTGGATGTCTGACGCATGATGTTATACAAGCATCACATCAAACAAAATGTTGTTATAATGGTCGGGTCTTGTGTAGAGGTGAGCAGTGAGTATAGTTAGTCAGATCCAGCAATCGATAGAACATTTGAGTATAGATGCTATAGAAAGAGCCTCTAGCCAACGTAGCATTGATACTACATCTGACGGGGTTTAGGTAGTCAAGAGATACCGTGGCATGATCATCTAGCTCTTCCTCATCCTCATATTGAAAACCATAGATAACGACCGGAATATCTAACCTGCCCGATCTAGCCTTTTGACCTGTAATTACAAGCTATATGGTTAACCTTACTCTCTATATTCTGTGCTAAGCTGGTAAACTCCGTGTCAGACAAGTATAAGCGGCTAGAAGGGAATCAAGTGCGCTAATATCAAAATCTATGTATAAAGCGAGCCTAGAAGTTTGCGTTCGAGCGTGCTCGCTAGTGGAACTCCGATTGAAATGGTCTCTAAGAAAGCCAAAGCCAAAAGCGATCCATCTAGGCTGTGGTTATTGGAGACTAGGATCTATGCAACCAGCCAAACCAACCACTACTAGCACTAGATACCTCTCGGGTTCCATCAAAATCCTCTCGTGATTCTTCAGAATCTTTCGATGATTTATTAGAACAATCTGACGAGTTGTTAGAACAATCTGACGAGTTATCGGAAGATTCTGATAAATCAGTAGATCGTTCCAGCGCTCCATCAGGTCGTTCTAGTCTTTCATTAGAGTCTTCGGACGAGATTGACTTGTTGTCAAGATCAATGCCTTGTGACTCAAGAGGTTCAGCAAAAGTGGCCTTTCTAGCAGCATTGCCTTTGTCGGCCTGATCACCCATCCCGTTGGTCACTGTGCCCTTGTTCCGTGGAGGGCTAGTACTGAGATGGTTGCGTCGCGTCCGTTTAAATATCTTGTTTGTGACTTGCCGTCTCGACTGTTCTCTTTCGCGGATATTCTTGTAAAGAGTCACACATTCTTCAAAAGAGTTGCAAATATAGGTTCGACGTTCAAATTCCGTCCTGTCTCGTCTCCAGGAGACCACAAGTAAATACTCGTTCATAGACACTGGGTTGAAAATCCACATGGAGCGTACCGTTAGCCTTTACTCTTGTTCTTTGGGTCACATGAGGTCCGTTGACCTTGGAACTAAGCGGCCACGACAAGATCACTTGTATTTCTGTCAAGAAAAGTAAAAACACCTCAAGATTGAGGTAAGAGTCAAGGAGAATGTGTTTACTTACCTGGAGATAACAGACTTCAACAGGATGATTAGACTTTTGTAGGAACTCTAGCTTGGAACTGTAGGAATCCAATATGTTGTGCGAGTCGAGGATAATGGTTCGTCCGTCAACAACGACCGAGTGCTTCAATTGCTCAGGGATCGATTGAGTATGAATGCTCTTTGATCTGGCTAGCAGCGCATGCTGGACTGGCAGTTCGAATGCTGTCCACTGTTTGTCTCGACTGCGTGGAACTCGATCTTGCTCCAAGGTTTTGCTGGTCTCATCAGGACATTCTCTTGATCCATCCGAGTTCTTACTCCCCAAGTTCTTGTTTTGTAACTTGCGAGGGATAGCATTAGAGTCTTCAGTCTGAGAAATGTCCTCTTCAAGGAACTTCGTGTTTTGTGACTTTTGAGGGTTTCTGAAGGCAAGTTCGCCGCCTTTCCAAGTTTGATCAACGATCTTATTGGTATTTGTGCTCTTGGTCGACGGAGGATCGGTGTTAGGATGACTGTGTCCTTCCCATTCAGAATGCTCGGTATCACAATCCATATCTATGTAATCCTTGTTCCTGTCTAATCCAGCTGGCAGTGATCCCTTGGCTAGCAATCCGGTCACTTTCGACAGTCGGTTCTGACTGTATGGTTCTCGATCTTGTTCCGAGAATTTACTGGTTTCATCAGACGAATTCCTTGATTCATCAGAGCCTCCAGTCTGCGAGCGGTCATCCTCGCTGAGGTTTGTGCATTCTGACCCGGAGCATTCACAAAAGGTGACCTTGTCTGAGCCTCTACTGGTCTGATCATGGGTTCTCTTGATGGTTGTGCTCTTGACACCGTCATAAACGCTGTCTCCTCTGGATCTGGGCTTCTTGTCTTCAAATTGCCGTTCTAGGTCGGGGTTGTTCTTAAGAATCTCCTTGAAATGAGTTTCACATTCTCGCAAAGAATCATAGAAATAGCCTGTGCCTTTTAATTCCGTCTGATCGCGCCCAAAACAGTTCATAAGCAAATATGACTTCATACGATCGGGCTTGAAAATCTGCGTGCCGCGCACGATTAGCTATCGCTCTTTCGATCCGGTCACATATGTTTTCTCAGGTCTTGACTAGCTGACCATGATGTGACGACTTTGCGTTCGACAAGAAAGGCACAGACGCCCTCAACTAAGGTACGCGCCGGAACAGAGACTGTGTTCACTTACCTGGAGATGATGGAACTCATCACTATCATCAGTCCGTCGTCTGCGCTCTAGCCTGGCATCGAACGGGATTCTTACGATCGAGTCATACGATATGTCATCCGATCCGAGGATGATGGAGCAATTGCCAACTTTGATCCGGTAACCCAACTGCCTAGACCCTCGGTAAATATAAATGGGTTCCGATCTCACTGATGCAGCACACCCATGCGGTAATTCGACTGCTGTCGGCCATCTGCTTTGACTGTGGTAGATTGCACTTTTCGTGCAGGTTAGATATCCCACAAGGTTATGAGCATTTGCTCTATTCCTCATCTTAGGACGTTCAACGTGCGCCTCTTTCAGCACGGGGAATTTCTCAAACCTTCTTATTTCCTTTTCCATTTCACGAACTGTCATCTCATCCAAATCTTGTAAAAATGCAAGACTGTCCGTTCCTCTCTTAAATTTGAAAGAGAAGCTTCTCCACTCCATTGGTCCGGAAGGAGATGGCTAACAGAGTCTGGCTCTCGATGCGGGTGAAGAAGCATTAAGAATCTTCTTCATTCTGCCATCACGAGACTTCTGACTGGCCTGAGGTTGTGTCATCCTGAGAATTCAACACTTCTTCTCTATCAGTATGGTTCCTTAAGGGGTTTAAGAGCCGCAGATGGTTCTGTAGCCGCGGTCGAAGCCTTCTTAGAGGGGTGGAACGTGAGATACAAGATCTTGTAGATGATGACTTTTTTAGACGTTATCACAGGAAGAAGGAATAGGCGACTTTCCCAACCTCAGGTAACATCCTGTGACCGTTAAGGATGGTGGAGCTTATCAAGGATAGTGCAGAACAAGATTACGAGAGGAAACGAACGACAAAACTTCTCTATGAGTTCAAGCTATAGGAAGAGACATGAAAAAACCAAGAGTATCACGAAGTCTATACACACCACAGCCTTAGCAAATTATATGAAGCAGATTGCGACCTGGGCATGCCCTGTTCACATCTCGAGAGCACCCTCAACAACAGGTACAGAGTAGAAATCGTTTCTTGTGACTCTTCTACAGCTTTACGTAGACAGGATACGAAAAGGTAATGGAATGGCTGCTCTGCAACATTAATGCTATCCTAGAAGATATTGCTTCGGCTGGTGCTGATATGAGGATATTACCTGATAGCACGCAAGTACCATAATTCCTGCGTGCGCTATCCATAACTGTAGTCGGAGCGAGAACATGCGGCATCGTAAATATTCTCAAGAAAGCAGGAGGTTGATAGCCCCGCGTTATGTGGAAGGATAGTCTGTGGTGTACTCGGCGAGAAACAGTAGCGTGTGGGCGATGGAACCTTCCCATGGGACGCGCACACGCTGCTTTTGTGAATCAATACCGAAAGGTCCGGCGATGCGCCCGCCACAATTAAGTAGCCTCTTTTTTCGCCTGATGGCCGTCTTTTGCACCTTGTTGTTCGCAACATGTCCCTCAGCCTCTATCTCCGCGAGCCCAGCCGCTCGTTCCGTTCGCGCCGCCGAGATCCCTCGCCCATACCTCTTGCACAGCTCGCCGAATCAGTCTCCGCTGATAGCGCGCGTCTTCTACGCATTGGGTTGACTCATGATGTGCCGACCGCACTCGCGGCAATCATCCTCGCCCTCCTTCGAGACCCAGCCCTCAACTTCGCTGCGCAATCTACAAGCTTGACCAATATCTCTCGTTTAGACCTTTCCAGGAATCAGCACGCCATCGCCATCGCCAATCTGCTAAGAGCCCAGGATCTGCGACCTGCCAGGTTGAGGCTGTTCCAAACCCTGCCAGCTCGTCCGAATGTTTTCTGCCAGGACCTTAGCGGTATCCGTCCAAACTGCCGGAAGAATAGCAATACTTAACTCTGTCATTCTGTGTAAATGCATCTAGAAGAGGGACAAGAAGAAGAAGAGAAGGAGGTCGATAGCCTGCTTGAGTTACCACCGCATCACAAGAAGTTTCACTATGAGAAGCTTCTCCACAGGTTGCCGCCGCTCTTCGATACACTACTTCTCACATACGGACAAACTCCTTTTACCGTCGTCGCCCACCTCCACACGTGGCATAGACAATTTTCTCTTTGCCCAGTCCAGCCGAAACCGGCGATCATCTTCGCCCCGAATCCTCTCCTGCCACACCCGCCAGCCTAGCTGGACAATCGCCCGGAATTTGTGCTTTCACGCTCTATCCGTCCCGACTTCCGCGTAATCTCGAGTGCTATACCCCTACTGTGGAGGCCGTATTACCCATTGTTGGTAGCAGAATAAAGAGATGTCTGTTTATGGTGTCAGGCAAGTTCTCATACATCTGGTCTCATGAATCCACATGGTGTTTTTCTTGTGCTCCAGCAACTTACCATTGTCATCCATACACAGCTGTCATTCGCGCCTACGTCCATCTCATTCACCGCTCGCTCTCGTTATCCGCTCAACCCCTTCTTGTGCGGCCGCCCTGCGTTCTCGTTGCTCGACCTTTTTCCGACCGTTTGCGAATCCCGTTCCAAACATGGCGAGTCAAGCTGGGCTGAGCTAATTCAAGCTGCCTGGCATAAAAGGCCCTAGCAATGAGCAAGTTCTGAGGGGTCATACGAGGTTCTGCTATCGCAGTTCTCTCCTGGAAGAGTCCTGGAAGAGCGTCCCCTGGGCTTTCCAGATCCTTAAAGCAGCCGATTTAGCAGGGACAGAGACTTGCCATTTCTCAAAGATAGGTCCGCCGGATACAAGGCTCTCTTATTGAGCCTCTTGACGCAGATGATGCGTATTCAAACAGTTCCAGCAGAGCCATTGCCAGAGCAGATGATGCTCCCTCCGAATGCCGTCACTATCTCTTTGCGGCTGGTGAATATGTGCTTCATTGATATTTGAAAGCTTGTTTAGTCAAAGTTGACAGCTTGTTTAATCAAAGCTCTATAGTCGAAGCGCTGTCTGGAAGACTTGTGACCACGAGGGTATGTTATGTATCATTCAACTCTCCTACTCACACCTACCAGAGCAGAAAGACAGAAAAGATAATTAATCTATCTAGGAAGCACGCACGAATGACTGAATTTGTAGTATGTGATACAAGAAAACACGCAAAC
Organism: Dothideomycetes sp. NU200; assembly: GCA_027943355.1. Lineage (NCBI taxonomy): Eukaryota > Fungi > Ascomycota > Dothideomycetes > Dothideomycetes sp. NU200. The sequence goes on along the minus strand of BSCJ01000051.1, from coordinate 24,362 downwards.
ACGCAACCATTCAATCCTACACAACCCTCAGACTACGAATGGTTCTACCGTTTCATCATCATCTTCGAGCCTTCTACAATCTCAAGACTTTCTACGAGGAGTAGGAGCTCGAGTTCGAGCTCGAGTACGAGATTTGGTGGGCGTTGGGGTGACGCCACGGTCGCTATTGGATCCTCCTGACGGCACCTTCACTGATTTCCGAGAGGTGTCCGTCTGGGATAGGTTGTCGTCGACGAGATCCGTGCGTTGGGACTCCGATCCGTCACTAGAGCCGACGTTCCCATCTTCAGCGTCCTGGAGGGAGCTCCCATCCTCAGGCTTTATGTAGCTGTATTTCTTCTTCTTTGGATCCATGCCTCGGTCAACCCAGTCCAGACTGGTTTTCTCTCGAAAAACTTTCCCAAATTTGGCTATAGCATTATCCGGACTCTTGAAATCATAAGATCCGCAGGAGGGATTTGATGTTTTATGGCGTCCCCAATGTGTCCTGACGTAATATAGATCTTCAGTGCCGCTTTTTGTAACCTGAATGTCAGAAGTAGTCAGTCTCTGCTTCAATCTCATTGTGATGAGCCCGGTACAATCGACATCAATCGGCGGAGAACACGATCGGATGATGTATATCTTCATCGGAGGGATACACATATGGCTGCCAGTATGAAGAGTGACGGTGATCATGGTGCCCAATCCCCCCAGCCCAGTCGAGTTAGGAGGACGTACAGGAGACAGGACTGGAGTGTGAGCATGGGAAAAATGTTTTGCTTACCTGAAGACGGTAAAACTTGTTGCTCGTATCATCTTCATATCTCAGGTAGGCATAGTATGGGTCACGAGTTTCCGGAACTCTATGCAACTCCTCTGAGGCAGACGGAACCTGACACTTTTTACAATGATACTGTGGCTGAGAAAGAGCAGATTGAGCCTCAGGATTGGGGATCGGCGACATTGTGCGTACCAATGGCTGTGCAGTCGTCTTTTCTAGCCGCTTGGTTCGACCATCCGGGCGTTCACCCATGTATGCCTCTTGTTTCAAGGCTTCGTCAGTCCCAGGAGGTATGTTTTCTTTGTTCTCATCGTCAGCGGCTTTCAGTGCTGACACAAATGGCTTCCTTGCACGTTGGTTCTCAACTTTGAGACCGCGCTCAGAAGCCATCTTCTTGAGCTGTTTCAGTGTAAGGTCTTCATAGGTGATCATATCTTGCTTGGGTTTATCATCATCCTTGTGTTCTGACTGGGAGGGGGCCGCTTGTGTGTTTATAGCATCGATCTTCGACGACGTTGTATGCATCGATAGCAATTTGGCCGTCTTCTCCGCAAGAATTCTTTCCACACTTTCCAGGATCTCTGTGAGCTCAGCCTTGTTGGCATTCTTTGCACGCCGAGTAAGCTCCCTTCTGAGCTCGGCCTCGCTCTTCTCGCTGTAGTCGATTTTGCTCGGAGTCTTGGCTCTAGCTTGACTTGGTTCTTTTCTATCTGGGTGCACCTTCTTAGTTGCTTTCAATGATACGCCACCATGCTCATATGTTGTTGTTCCTCCTTCCGCCTCGTTTTTCACTTCCACTGGTGTCACCTTCTTGGTGCGGCTCGTGTTTCTCTTGTTCGGTATAGAAGAGGATGGCATAGAGACCTTAGTGTTAGGTTTGTTTAACGTTGCTTTGTCATGATTCTCTGTATCGCCACGATCTCGGTTCGAGTTCTGTTTAGTTCCTCGAGTTTGTGGCATCCTGGAAGAAGTAACACCTCTACTCCATTAGCACGAGCCCTTAGAGCGTTCTTGATGCTTGAGAAAGAGCTTTACGTTGATCACCTGATGATTGAATGAGCGAGCAATGAATCTGTCTCCAAAATCTTTGATTGTTGTAACGGGACGAACCTTGCAATATAAGAGACCATGAGTGGTGACTAACTCAATAATTATGACAATGAAAATGGATGTGCTGATGATGTGAACGTCGAGGAAATCATGACGACCAGCGGCGACAGTGAGCGCGGCGTTATTCGGTAGGAGCAGAAAATAACAAGATCAGGATAAATAAAGGACATGTAGCAGAACATCTGTAAAGTCCTCGCTTCAGAAGATGAGGTAGACAAATCAGGAGAGTGTTTGGAGATCTACTTACAGCTCTCCAAGGAAGTGCATCCATCGGATAGTGAATAAGTCAGGAGCCATACCGTGACGTCCGACGACTCTTACAGCCCTAGTCTGGCTCAAGCTCATTTCTGGCTCACGTGTACGTTCGACGTGTAGTGTGTCACCATTACTCAAAACTCTCGAATGGAACGATAGCTATCGAAACTCTTGTTCATACACAATTTGTAAGGTAAATCTTCCTGGACGACCCTCCCAGCTGTGTTTGCAATCTACTCTTGTCGCCACAGGTGTGTCTCAAGCGTTCGAAGAATCCAGGCTAGTGAGAGTGACGTTCCTTCTGATGACTGGGCGGCAAAGACGGTAAACGACTTTTGCCCTTCATGGAACCCAGCAGACGATCCTCCTGGACGCTCAGCGCATCTAGGACTTCTGCGCAATCTGATTCGTAGTGGTTGGAGACGACTGCGGTTGAACAACTTTGTGAGTGAATTTGGAAGGTTTCTAGTCCACACATCACGTGAGAGTTCTGTTCGGTGCTGGCAGGTGACACTTTGAACGACTAACTTTCTGCTTAGCTATGCTTTGACCATTCTAATGCTTGCCTGAAGCTCTCTTTGGTGATCGCATCAAGAGCTCATCTTCAGGGTCGGTTGCGACATCATTGGAGGAAGATTTGTTTGCGCTATCGAAGCAAGGCATTGTTCGATACGCGATGCGGGAACAAAGGCAGAGGATATCAGGAAAGGGGAGACTGATGAGTCATCTTGATCTTCTTGATCAAATGTTGGGATCGCGGGTATTGCCCCGAAAAGTGCTTTTCAAGGCGCATCGAATCTCGGATTGTGCTGCACTTCTCATGCGTCACTTGTCTCCTTTCCATGTATATCTGTGGATTGAAAGGAACTGAGGCTAATGTAGTTGTGTCAGCTGTCTTGTGAGACGGTGACTCGTCCAAACAGGTCCGACATGACCACAGGATGTGGTTCCACCGCTTGCGATTTGGCACGAGCACATTGAGACGAACGCTGAGCACCCCTGCATTTATTCCCCAAAGTATGACTGGGACGCTAGCAAGAATCATGCCACCATACCTGCAGACTGAGATTGCCAAACTTTCTAGGGTATTTGCACTAGTGACCAGCAGGAAAGTCTGTGTCACGATCCGGAGTATAGTTGGCCATAACAGCTTAATCCAACCACTACAGATATGTTTATCATTTGTAGTTACTATCTTCGTGTAAAAGCCATGTAACTCTGTCGCGCATTTAGTTCTTCCCTAGTATTAATATCTATACATGACATCTTAGAGACGTTCATTAAGATCGTACATATAGAAACGAATGAGTGAACTATGTAGATACACTAACTATTATTCGGTATCTCTAGCGATTGTCTTATAACTGTCCAGAGAGATATGAGCTAGTAAGGAATTTTTACTCTAGAAAAGGATATCTATATAGTCGTATAAGAAGATAGGTATAGAAAAGTACTATAGTATATCTATATGTAAGAGAACTAGTATGAGTCTAGCTAAGAAGACGGACTCTCTATAAATTAATTCTAGTATAATGTAATGTATACTCAATAGCTTATTCCAAGATTATATAAGCGTACTTATTAGTCTTTTTAGGCTATAAATAACCAGATAATGAGAAATTGAATACTAGACATTGATCATCAATAATATAGAGGATAATATTATCTATAGACCCTAGTACTATTCTATAATAAGTAAACAATTTTTATAGTATAAAGAAAAGGCACAAAAGGCTAGATTATAAGATATAAAGTAGAATGGGATAGAGTAATGATCTAGTTACAATAAGTTTAAGCATATAGAACTCTTATTAAGTTACTCTTCTTATAATCTCTAAAGTAATACAGCTATAGTAAATATTTAGATATCTAAGGCTAGACGCCCGGCAGATACGCTATAACATATATAATGTTATATAGTAAAGCTATAACCGACATCATACTAATGCCTGTAGATAAGTGATCTTATAAGTTGACATCTAGCAAGGCTTCGAAGCCACGGAGCGGCGTGGCTAGCTGACTGGATCTCACCCGATTTGGACAGGCACAGCATCGCTAATTCACGGCACGTGACAACAGTTTCGCAAGAAGAAAAACCATCGATTCAGTTTTCGATCCTTTCTTAACTCATCGTGTCTGTCATCGCAGAGTCCTCTATTCTCGTCCCTATCACAACTCTTGCAGTACAATCTGCATTACGATATCTGACCACTCGGAGAATGACCAGCCTTATTCATTGGGCTGTACACCAATTGTCGACCGTGCTCCGAAAAGCTCTGCACCCACTCATCTCAACGCTATACATTGTCGAAAATCAACATTGTCCTTGCTTGAGCAGAATAACTCCAGACCAATGTATGTCATTATGGTGTTTCGCTAGACTGGTGCGTGCTCACAAGTAATCTCTCCAAATTCGTAGGCAATTTTGTTTCGCCCCCCGCGAGAGCCGAAAAAGCTGGCCATTATACCTGCGTTATTGAATATCGAAACAAGCCGCACTCCCTCACCTGGAGTGGTTCAGCGAAACAACCTGATATTACGAACTTTCCCGAAGGACTGGATTGGGAACATAAGCAACTCGACCTGGGCTGGGAGATATCCAAGATCTGGTCTGACTCAATGCTTGTCGGGTACGGGGCGGACGCTTCTCTGAGATGCTCACACTCAGGCCCATACCCCATAATAAAGCTTGCTCACGAAGGAGAAGAGTTTCGTTCGCGAATTCAGCATGAATTTGAGATCATACAAGACATGCACAAGACTACATGGCGATTGCCGATACCAAAAGTGGACAGCCATCCTTTGCTCGACAACCAAAGAATTTTTGGCTATCGTCTAGAGCCTTTGATCCATCTCGAAAGGGGAGAGCTTTCACGACGTCTGCGAGAGGTTAGAGAAGCCGTCCATCAGTTACACCAGGCCGGTTTTTCTCATGGCGATCTGAGCGAGAGCAACATGATGAAAAACAAGGAAGGAGCTATAGTGCTCATCGACTTTGGTTGCGCCGGAAAGATTGGCGCCCAGGCTCCATTGTCGGTACCTCGATGGATCTACGAGAATGCAGTCATTACTGCAGGCCAAGACCAGCAGGCACTAGAGCGAATCTCGGAGTCGAATTAGGGAACATAGAATTCATAAGATCTTATTCACAACTGTGCCACACCTTTACGTGCATGAAGAAAGTGAGAGAAGTTGGCTACATTAGTTCCCGAGGCGTTGTAGAGATGTTTCAGTTCCGCACTCATTTTCTATCGGCGTATCCTTCCGAGGTCCCTGGAGTGTACGATGACAAACAGCTCGAGAACTGCTATAGGAAGACCAAATGGAAAGGCAAGGAAACAGCTGCCGTGGCAAGGCGTTTCATGAGTGTCCAGCGTCTGTATCTCAGATATGCGGCCATGCACAAGCCCGAGCTCAGATGTGTCCAATATGTCTCCATTAAGATCTAACACTTCCCTGCCTGTTCACTACCGGGGTGCTCTTCCTGCTACATACACATTGCAGGCTTGATCGTGCCATCTTGTGATCTGCACATATCGTCCTCATGGCTTGTGATCGGCACCCCAGCCCGAAAAAACAGTTAAGAGAACCCTCTCGACTCCTCGGCACTTAGGCGTGCCTTTTTCGTTGCAGGGTATGACTGGACCTTCCCAAGGAATGCAACCGCACATAGACCATTGTCTGTAGTCTTGTTTGCTTATTCTGGACTATGATTTAGAAACATATGCTCCATGATCCGGCATTCTACTGACTGACCTTTAAGTGCCGTATCGGTCGCTTTCTGGAAGATCAGGCAAATGATGCGTTGATAACGACTCGTTGAAAAATATAAAGGATTCGAACGATTATAGCAGAGGAGTAAGATTCTGATGGATGTAGTGAACCCAAGGTCATGACACGTAGGGAGCCAAGTTTATATGATTTTTCTGTTGGCGCGCTTAGTGAGATCAAACTAAGCACAACTTCCCTGGAGCAAATCCAACATGCTCGACTGATGGTCCGCATATGCAAGGACTCTCCGGACAGTAGTCTGCAAGGTCATCCGAGGGTAAATTCTTCCGTTTGGTGCCCAAGCGAGGGGGCGTGAAGCAGCATGGTTCTTCTCGGAGAAGCTATTCGACGACTCCTGCAAATGTTTTTGTGCCACGAGCAAAGATGGTGGTCATGATCATGACGGTCAACATCGTTCGACTGGAGGCTAGAGTCAAAGATCCGTAGCATCAAGAGTCCTGTATCGAACATCAGAGGTCGAACCGTATGCATGACGAGTCATCGCAACGGTTGAACTGGGCGTAGAAAGCTTTGCAACGATAGGCCATGTCCGATTAGCCCGGGCTACATGCAGTTAACAATCAATACCATCATTCTCTCCGTCATTAATCAATGCACAACATCCGGTTTCTCCATTTGAATGTTCATTTGCTCCTCACCCCAATCGCTGCGGCTAAGCATGCAAGCGCGGGTCCCAAGTCACATAACAGGAGCTTTTGTACGCACAAGGCTGTGCACATTTTGGGGCAGCCTGAGACGTGGTTCATCATCAGCAGAAGCAAATTACAAAGCACCCAGGAGGTCGCAACATACAAATCGGCAACGCTGAAGGAAATGGGAAGTGATCAGCTTCGGGGGCTCAGGCACGGTGCATCACGTGTGCTTCTCACCCCGCCTCGATGAGTTCGACTGGTTCAACCAGGCAGACGCAAGACGAACATATGAGCAGTGAAAGATCTCATCACTAGGACCATTGACAAAATTCTCCTATTGATTTCGAAAAAGCGATGCATATCGGAAAGAAGAATCAAAGGAACAGGTGTTATCTCTATATCGTGCACGCTGGGACAGCCCTAGCTGTCTGTTGTTGTGATCATTTACTAGGAGGTACACGGAATCGCTGATACACAACAGTCGAGGAACATCACTGATGTTTCGCAGCGCGCTCTGGTACATACAGTGTGAGTCTGAAGCTGCGATAACCAGCCATATCCTAGGCGTCATGTCCCTGTCGTCGCAACATTCATCGCCGAGCAAGGTCACGAAGCAGGATAGCAACATAGTCTAGGCTCCATCTATTCTTCCCATCGTGCGGACCGAATTGCATCAGACCATCTCCATGCGCGGTATCTTGTTACAGGTTTCCAAGCTCAAAGATGGGACTGAGTGCACTTTCGCTTTCGAATCAGATGTCAGACCGTTCTCAGGCAGCCAATCTATCATTATGGTCGTGGAGTACTCAGACAAGATGAAGTACGCATTCCGACTCCCCTATCATTTTCGACAATCCAAGATCCGTGACCTCGTCTTGGCGACCGAGCTAGAACATTGGAAAGCTTTCGTACAAAGCAGTATTCCATTTGTACCACGATTAGCTGGTTATAGCTTGTCGACTGACGGTCCAATCGGGTTTCCTTCCATCGCGTACGAGTGGGTGGAAGGCAAGCCACTCTTATGGAACGACCAGACGCCGCACAATCCAGTACAACGGGAGAAGATAATCAGGAGTCTGGCCTTCTTCACCATTGAAACAGCTTGTCGATTGCAAAAGTCAGGTAAATTCGATCTCCCACCTTATTGTTCTTAGTCAGGCTGATGGAAAGGGAATAGGGGAGGCAACCGCTCAAGTGTATGTTACCCGAGCGATAGATCGTAAGATCAAGCGAGTCTTGAGTGGACAGCTCGCACTGCGAAGCTCATAGACTGCCTTCGACAGCGAAGTCTTATACGCAAGTATGTGATTCCCGAGCTTGATAGCTCGCCGTGGGTCATGGCTCATGGAGATCTTTCTGCGACAAACATCATCACAGACTCAGACAACAATCTCTCTGGGTTAGTCGCCTTGACATTGATTAATACCTTACAGTCAGCGCTGACCAAGATTTCTAGGATCATTGACCTTGGCTTTGCCGAGTATCTTCCCTTGCAATTTGCAGCGGTTTTCCCGGAAATCCTTGATCACGAATCATATCAAGATCAGCATGATATAGACGTCGCACCGGAGCTGGTCCAAAACCCCGAGTCATCGCTCGTTTGGCGGAGCAAAAATACCGAGACGAAACGTCGGGATCGCCAGCTGTTTGTCGACACAGTCAAAAACCTTTGCGATACATATGGAGACATTTGTGAGTCTTTCTATTGTGTTCTCACGTCGAAAGATGAAATTAGACGCTATTGGTGGTTCTTAGCGGTTAGTAATCAGAGATTGCACCAAGCTATGGTCAAGGTAAAATGGTTAGTGCATGGAGCGGAGTTCGCGAATGAGAACCTTTCGAATGAATGGCAACTATTTCAAATGGTAAATCCTGGTCATTAGTGTAAGATTGTTTGTATCGACTGCGGATCAGGACGGTCTGGTCAATTTGGTAATTCTAAGCTATTTATGTCTGATCGTTTGGGAACTGTCCTAGATATCACTTCGTCAGTACGCTTGCTGCTTTGAAAGACCATACTCGACATCCGACCAGCGACGCTTTTGAGCTTCGAAAATAATTTCTTACATCGGTTTCCGTGCGCTTGAAATTTGACAGAATGCCGGAAGAATGATTCAGCGACGAGAAAGAAAGCACCGAATAGACCCAAGGGCAGACCTGATAGTCGTACTAATTCAATCAGAACCATTCCGAAAGATGTGAGAATGAATGGCCACAAGCACATCTCGGAAGGGCTTACTAACCTGCAATCTAGGACTGAGAGCGCCTGGAGTCTAAAGATGAGAGCGTGTAAATTGTTGGTCATCATTGGTTGCATTCTTCAATCCAAAATCTTATAGTGTTCAAATAAGCTGTATCCTGATTTCAACATTTCCATTCAGCTCAGATGTTTTCTAGATGCAAACTGTATGTGTGTATCAGCGTGATAGGGAGATGGAAGCAGAAGCAGTATACATCAATTCATTACTGAATCTTCATATGGTAGTTTTACGTATCTCGAAAGACAGCGACACGTTAGAACAAGTGTTTGAGTCTTGAAACATCATCAGCATCTCGTATCACGTTGTAGACGGAAGCATAGCGTAAACACTTATGCCTCTCACAAGATCACTCAGACAAACACATACGTCCAGTCTATAAAGGGCTCGATCCCATCAGCCACCTTGCCTTACATAAACCCGTCTAAGCATTTGTGCTCATCTTAGGTTGATCAGATGTTTTCCCACTTGTTTGCAGGTCTTTCCTTGGTAGCGCTTGGCATATCCCAAAGCTCGACTATCATCCCAGACTCGCCTACCCAGATATTGCCGTCGGATCCTGTTATTCTTTCAACCAAGCCGCTTGTTCCAGGGGGTAACGTTTGGTCAGCGCTAGTGGATTCGTGCATCGAGTCATCAGGAATCTCCGGAATAGACTGCGTATCTGATGCCCTCTCTGACCTTTTAGTGATTGCGGCCACCAAAGACGGTTATGAGAACAATACCATGGACATCAAAAACGGCACCTCGGCCGGAAAGCGGAGCCTCACTGGTGCAGAAAGATCTGGTCTCACACTCAGAAGCACTTCAGAAGGATCCAAAACCATGCAGGGCTCGACAGCCTCAATCTACAGTTCGAGGTCGACCCTGTTTGAACATATCTCGAATGGTACCCACGGGACTGTGCGAGCGGTAGCCAGCCTTGATGGCAGCAATGACTCGTCAGGTGAAATTCGTCGTTACCGAAGGAATGCCTTCTCGTATGGAGACAAAGTCCAGGGATTGAAGCTATCATATAGTGCGAATTGTGGATTCGTTCGCTTCAATGATCAGGCTTTGCAGAAACTGCGTGATCTTATCGGCACTTTCGTGCACTCAGCATCAACCAACACGCATTCGGACAAGTATGCACTAGAGATATTTAACATAGGAAACAACGTCAACAACCATATGTTAGCTACGCTGGTCGCCGAAGCAGATGTCTACGGAAGCGATTACGAAGAATATCAACCAGCACCACTGTATCCATTAGGGGGCCAGTGCTAGCTTCTCGTGGTTCTGATTGAGAGAATCATAGACAAAGTGCCGGCTTGCCATCAGTTTCCTATATAGAATCGGTTCTGACCATCTCCTGATCTGTCATATTTGTAGTGCTAATAGAAAGCCATATCTATGCTTCACTCTTCTGAATTGAAAATCCAGATCGCTTGTATTACGTTTCCACACCGCACGATCGGATCATGTTCTGCAAGAGCTCAATTGTTTCACAACAACAATTCTAAGTGCTATTGAGTCGAAATTCGAAGCCAATCAAAGAATCAATACTAATGCTAGCCCTCCATATTCAACTGGTCATTGAATCACATGGTCTTTCCACGTCTATAAGAGAAAAGATCACATCCAGCTCGAAGCTCGGCACAGCGGAGGTCAGGCTACGGCTGTTGTCATACTGTGCTCTCCTCTTTACCATTGCTCTCTGGAGGCTACATGCACCTACAGAAACAAAGTCATCTCTGAGATGGTCCTGACATTTCTTCTTGTGTCGGACACTACATGTGAGCTTTTCGCAAGGAAACCAGTTGGACTCAATCTATCGCGTCCAGAGGTCTGATTGAGAATGTAAGTTGTTACACCCTCACGACCATCCCGCGAAAAACAAGGGTTCGCGATATGTGCAATCGAATGTCGGTAACACGCCTCCATGCAGGTCCCCGCGACTTGTCGAAAGCGCTTGCAGTGGCAGTGACCATGCTGTTGTGTAACGGACGGTAACAGAAATCGACGGAGCACCGTGCACACTTTGGACTGTTCGCTCGCCAACCTCTTAGATATTCGATGATCAGTCTCTTATAGCAAGCAGTGTGAACTCTCCGGGGTTGCCATCTTGCGGTATCAACAGGAACTTGTTTCTGACGAGGGGTACGGCTTTCAGCTTTCGCGCTTCGAGAAAGCCTTGGCACTCGATTGTAGAGTCTGGTTCCAGTGGGACGTCACATCATCATAAAGAAATGTGGAATCTGCAAGCATCGGTCAATATCGGCTACTTGCTCTTGATGCCGTCTCGCAAGGGAATGGTTCCTGATTGACACTGAGGTCGAACTGCGGCAAGTCACCGGAGTTGACGTGTTTCAACACCAGATCTTGCGTGATGACAGTCATCACACATTGTCGCACTGCAGATCCTCATCTTTGTGTGGAAAAGATCTTCATCAACATGCACAGCCGTAGCCAGTCATAGGCCAGATTCAGGTATTGTAATTAGACGATTGAGTACCTGTATCTAAGCTGTATGCAGACCGATTTATCGTCTACGACTACAGCCATCTCATTTGAGGCGTATCGGGCTCAGATAACAGCGCAACAGGAGCTAGAAGCAATCAAATTTAGAGGTTGTCAACCTTGCGCGATTGATCTTGCCTCCAAGGATGACGGGAAGCGGTCTTCCTTGGATGCTTCCCATTCCGGGTATCATCCCACGATCAAACGGCATAGAGACTTCCTGCCAAGGATGACAACCTGTGGATATCAGAGCTGGACCTTGGAAACAATGCTCTTCAGGAGTGCTCGAGTGTCTGGTTGGCCGCAGCTTGCACGTCTACCATAAGTCAGTGGTCCATCATTTACCGAATCGCTTTTTTGATCCAAAACATCCACGATCATTCTCGGTCAGTCAAAGCTGGAGTATTTGCATCAGGTATGCATCTCTCTCGACAGTCATCATGTGTTCACGATCGACGATGAAAGATTGAATTGCACCTTTGCTTTACGCTATTTCAATGCCCAAGACAACCCGGATTGCTCTCACGGTATTTTGGAATCTTCGACAAATTTGTTCCCGGTCCCCAATCCATCGACCTGATATACCGTGCTCTGCTTCTGTCGAGGCGGGACGGGTCTGGCCACGACACAGCTTAAAAAGTCATATCATCACGATTGCACAGGCTTCAAAGAACATGCTGGCTATAAAATATGGTCCTGATCAGAACGTGGATGAGTATCTTCAAGAAGGTCTGCTTCTTTCTTTGTTCGCTCAGAATGCCAAGTCGCTGACAAACGAGGTAGAGTATCTTGGAGGAATTCTGCTCGCCTATCCTGCACCTCATAGCCAGATACCACAGCCCAACTTCACAGAAGACTCAAACACGAATGTGAGCCTCGTGTGTCAGATGATAACGACTTAGAAACCGCTGACAATGTTGCAGTGTTCACAAGCCAGCTTTGACACTCATCAACAAAACTCAGCCCTCTCTGGATGGTCAGGTGACTTTGAGCAAAACCAAAGGTGGTTCCATCTGGATATCAATCCCGAGCTTACTGTTAGCGAGCTTCAAGGCGGCTCAATGAACTCATGCGTTGACCATGCAGAAGATGTCTCGACCCTTGCCCCAGATTGGAACGATAAGGCTGTGGATATGATTGGGAATGCTGGTCCTATATACTCACCCTATCACGACCAGTCATCATTGTCGAGCCACGATGAAGGTCACCACAACTTGGGCTTGCCGTGGTCTGAACAGCCTCCTGTATTCTCTTGCAACATCTTGCCACAACGTCGCTCGGTGTGTGGGCCGCACTCTCAGTGTGCGCCACCTCAGCCACTCTTTGGTGTCACCAACTATGCCGCACGCACACCCTTGCAACTACACTCTGAAAGGTTGTTTACTCCACTACAAAATCAGGACATGTTTGACATGGCGATACCTTGCCCTCTTACAGACACAGTGTCGTCGTTGTAGCAGAGCAACACGACCAACTTTGTGATATCTAGATCAGACGGACCGGTTAAGCCTGACCATATCTGGAACACTGCACTAGATGCTTGTGGTCTGGTGACCCCAAACTTTGCATATCTTTCCACTCAATCTACGCATGGAGATATACGTGACCTTGCTCCTTCCTCCAGGACCAACCATTTCGGACCTCCGTCGGGTCTAGCTAAGCAATCAGTTGAACGTATATCAAAGCTCGATCGCGATGCCAGGAATGAGTATTTGCGAGAAGCTCGTCGACATGGTCTGTCCTACAAGGACACCAAACATCACGGTGACTCTACTGAAGCCGAGTCCACTCTGCGTGGCCGTCATCGCATTCTGTCCAAGCCTAAGGAGATGCGTGTCAGAAACCCGCGATGGAATTACCTGCGACTGGAAATTTACCAGAGACAACATCAGGAAATCCCAGAGTTGCCTTTTATCCAGATAATGCATACTTCTGCCTTTACATATACTGCCGCCCGCGGTGCCGCTCAAGTCGTCCTAAGTCTCGAAAAGCAAAGCAGAAAGATCTGGCCCAGCGTCTAAACAGTCTTAGCTGGTTGAAATGCAATCTAGAAGTGTAACAACGTGGAGTCAGGTGCTAAAGATGTTTTGGCAAAGAGCAACATATGAATTCTGGCTATGTGGCGCTTTCGTCTTGCTTCGCTGAGATAAGCAGGAAGAACAAAATTGGCGGCGGTTTGCGGCTTACAGCCGGCTTTTCTGGATTTGAGAAGTCTATGAGAGGCCTGTCGTATTCTTAACAACCCATGCCAATGGAGGCAGAGTGCTAAAGCAAAGTGATGTTTTCACAACTTTCTGTAGCACCATATGGAAAGAAATCTGGCGATTCGTGAAACTGTCTTGTACATGCCGAACAGGCTATGCAAATTGCACCGTCTTCAAGGAACTAGATCTGGTTGTTCTTGAACCACGGTCTTTGAGTTTCGCACTGTGCACACAATCCATGTAGAAGTTTTTTGCTGTGTTTGATGCAATATACGACTCTAACGCTCACCTGCTCTCAGGTCAAGCAGGCGCGAACAGCTTACTACCCAGTCAACGCATTTCAGGCGTGAGGTGATTATCGTCGGGCTAAGCCGAGCAATTGTCAGAGAACACGATACGCAATTATAGACTGTGTCATGAATAAGGTACCTTAACAACACAAGCAAGGAGATCGTTACAGAACTTCGCCTTGGTTTCCTGTTACGTTGCTCTGTGTACACCGTAAATTCACTCTAAGCTTTTTCGTTGACTAGTCTCCTTCTTCCGTTCATCACGGACACATCTCAAAATACACTTTTAGGTATACCATTGGCCATCGAACCTATTAGCTATAATCTCATGATCATATAGGAAGCTCTGAAGCAATATTGTACCTCACGAGACTCATAAAAAAGAGTGCTCTAAAGGTCTGGTAGGGAAAGAGACAGCCAACTTCTTTAGCGTTCAAGTGAGCTTGAAACGCTGGTTTTACGCTAACTTGTCTCAATAGGCAAGCTAGCCGAACTCGAGAGCGATTCATAGGACCCAGCGATTGGAGCATGTCTTGAAGCAAAACCACGAAGGGATCCACCATTGTGGCCTCCTTTTCTCCTCAGATGAAGCTAGCAGATCGGAAGTACGACAACCATGACAAAGCACTCCTTGCCGCACTCGTAGCCTTACAAGATGAGGGACTCTTTGACGAGCGAGCATCTTTTTTACATGAGCCGTAAGATCCTCCCACACTTGATAAACACCAAAGTTCCTCATCATGGGCTGGTACAACGATCTGACAGAATCTCCTCTGCGCTTCAGTTCTGACATATATAGCTTTAGTAGCTGTGTTTCCCAATTACGCCATTTCGCTCTATCCAACAGTCTTTACTTTTCTCTCGAAAGCACTCCATTTACGCCAGGTTCCCGTGGAATCGGTAGACAATCTCCAACGGTGTCTCTACCATCACTCGAGCACCCTTGCATACTCTTTGCCAGTCAATCTCGGCACCTCACTCTCTTTACTTCTATATCTAACCACAAAGAAAACATTAGACAGAATGCAGTTCTCCATCTTCACCATTATGAGCGTTCTTGCTGCTACTGCAGCTGCTCTCCCTACTGAGAAAGTCCATCCCAAGAGAGGTACCATCTCTGTTACTCCTCACGTTGAGTACAGCTCCAGTGTTGGCGTCCTCGGATGCAAGATCAACACCAATAGAGTCGCCTACTGGCCCATGAGCGTCGACTGTGACAATATGTGTGTCAAGGTCAGCCTTGAAGGTCGTTCTCTCCATCTACTCCGTGTCGACCAGTCTGGAGGTGCCTACGACATGAGCTACGATGCATGGAATACTCTTGTCACAGGCAAGAACGCTACCGTTGCCCCAACCATGGGCGGTGGTGTCGACATGGAGTATGAGAGCGTCGACATGAACGAGTGCTCACATCTTCTTCGCGATTTTGACGGCAAGCTTGCATTCTCCGCCGTCAACAGCATGAACTTCATCGCTTCCTGCATCAGCGAGCCCAACAGCTGGGTTGCTAAGAACTACGGTCTGTGGAACATCTACAACTCCATCTGTACCAACGGTGTTGATGAGCAGTGCACTTTGGACTTGAGCGTCAGCAACCAGCCTTCATGCGAAAACACCATCCTCGGCATCGACAGTCCTCTCAGCGGCCAGAACGTTACCGACATCGCATATGTAATGGAGCTCGTGTCGCTGCTGTCTAAGTCACGCCCAGTCGTTTGACATCTTGATTTTCCACGACTCCTTAAGCCAGTCACTCACTCACCCACACTTCTTCTTACTATTCTTCCGTTTTGAAGACAGTGGCAACTCTCTTGACTTCTTTGCCGGTTATGTCCCCCAAAATCGCCTGCGCGCAGGCCGCACAACTTCGAACACGGTATATTGGGTGCTTCTTCTTGCACTCACTGGATCTTTCGGATATAATTTTGAGATAGGTTTGTGACTCTTTGAAACAAAGAGAGAGACAGGAGAACTTCTATAGGAACGAAAGAATCAAAATGCTATTTATCACAAATTCGCTGCCTTTGGTAATGGCTGACGTTGGTAAACTGAATTTTGTCTCTTCGTTGTGTGTCTCAGCAGAACAAAGTGTAAGCGTTATTATGTGTAATGACATGTGGATATGCAGAGCATGATGGCAACGCGATGCCAACAAGTGTAGGCTTTGTCGTTGCAAAGCCATCGCGTTCCTGTTGCTAATCCCGTAACGACACGAGGTCACCATACACAAGTCCTGGAACCAACAATTCTTCTGACGGAATTTACGATGATCTCGGGAAGGTCTTTCGAGAAACTGAGGGCTGGTGGAGTCAGTAGTGGCTCAGCGCCTGGACAAGGTAGGGGCGGCCAACGACCAGGCTGTGTTTTACCAAGTCATCTACCCTAGAAACCCACGAATGAGACTACATTCACATCACCGATATCGTCCGCAGCTCTGAAGTGGACGTCTCGATAGTCATGACAACACATGCTATCCAGACCCATGCCTGACGAGATATATCCCGGCACCAACCCCTCGAGCGTATAGCACAGGCACACCGCAAATAAACAATCCACAACGCAGAGCATCAGTTGCGGGCCTCAAAGCCTCCGCCAGTTTATTACCACCCCACCGCTGGTCCCGTCGTCAAATTACGTACTTTGAGCTCTTGAACAGCTCCAAACTACGTGCGAAGGACAAATACACCGCACGTTCCTCCATCGTCATTTTACGTAGTTTGAGGTCGCTGGACGACTCGAAACTACGTAAGAGGTACCAATTCATCCCTGTAACTGTTCACCGATTCGAGAATCATACATCCACCTAGTACCATATGTTCGACTCATTTCCCGGTAACGATTTGTCGACCCAAAGCTCAGTTCCTAGCCTGGACTTTGCAGGCAGGAAGTAAACACGGTGTGTTATCGATCTTTTGACTACATCATTACCCTCCCTCGACAAAGCTCGATGCAAAGTGTGATGGCATGATGGACTGGAGGGAAATGATGGAGGACTTGAAATCCACCACGATCCCCTACGGCACAAGGATGAAACTGTATTCCCGTGTTGCTGATTATCCGAGATGTCGATTTCTCAAGCGCCCGAGACACCTACCAGCTATACGAACAAGACCGAGAACAGCACACTCGAAACCACGTAGAGTGCGCGACTCCAAAGCTGATTCTATCTCTGCTTACGTAGTTTCAGTACGTTCCTCGAGCTCAAACCACGTAAGAAGGACTGCTCAATTGCTCGCTCCATCACTGGTTCCTGTAGTTGGTTGAGACTACGTGACGAGCACGTGCTCATCACTCGTTTCTTTGCTGGCTTACGTAGTTTCAAGTCGTTCTGCAAATTGAAACCACGTAAGTAGCAGGAGTTGAACGCAAACCTCATGTCTGGCGTAGGTCACTCCATTTTGGAGCACAACTCGGGACTACGTGAGACGGATGAGTTCTCGCTGGCAGCGGCCTACAGACTTGAGCACCACACATGCCCTACTCCGTGCATGAAGTCAATCATGATAGACCAAGCTTACACTTGGTAATAGATCGATCAATTTGGTATCGCAGGATTGTAGTAACACAGATCTCAACACGCTATTTGCCGTAGTCATTGGAAAGCTTGCGTCCACCATGAGCGGCCGAGCATTTTGACAAAATTACACGTCCGAAGCTAGTATTTGTCATCATGTAAATTACATGTACAGTAATCCGACCGTTCCTCTATTATAACACAAGTGGCGCGTGATCGACAAATTGCTTGAAATACAGTGGTTAGGACCTATGGAAATCGAATGCATAGCAAGCACAGAGATTGTATCCAAACATGATGTTGCTGTCCTTGGTGACACTCGGACTTTTTGTTCGGACGATCTTTTACACAATGCTTTCGCGTGCTTTCGCGCACCGCGCTCAGCAGGAGCGATTGCATAAAAGTGGAGAGCAGTCGACAACGACACCTGGCCTTTGCATACCTCGACAAATAAAGGGCGTGAGGCGAACGTGTATCTCACCTATCTCGTGGAGAACTACCAAAAGCTCCCCATGATCATTGCATTTGTACATCCCCACAAGTGCACTTACCCACAAGCATGGCATACAGATGCAGAATCCCATTCCAATGTTGAGAGCTTGACGTCTCTCAATACCAGTTCTTTCCTAAGCAACGGCTATGCCAATCTCCGATGCATCGCCATCCCTGGATATCCAGACGAGAATCAACCGTTCCGCGAGGAACATAGAGAGGGTAGGAGCGCAGAACACGCATTCGGGGATACATGGAATCAGATATTCGAAAGCAATGGCGTACCAAAGGTGGTAGGTACTCCATGCTATGCTCATTTCGCGGTGTCGCGAGACTAGGTGCACAAGCGGCCCTTGGAGTTCTACGTCGGTGCCTTGAGGTGGTTGCACGACACACCTCTCGACGATGCCACAAGTGGACGCGTTTTTGAATATCTGTGGCATGTTATCTTTGGGCAGGACCCAGTATAGTAAGTAGCCCAGAAGCTTAGCCTGAGAGGTCAGCTGATCATGTTCTCTAACAGTTGCCCTGACTCTGAACAATGCTATCACGATGTTTATGGAAAGGCCTTACAAACATGAGCTGTCATGACACATGAGCATTCCAGGACCATAGTGACTGGACTCCGGCTAGTTGATGATTGTGTACGATCAAGCAGATCTTAGGGGGAGAGCTAGCAGCCCAGTCCGTACTTAAGTGATTGTTCTGTTCCTAGTAGGTGGAGGAAGAGGTGGTCTGAGTTGCTGACGTTGACTATGCGTGTTCTGGAAGAGCGATATACTCACGCGTGGCGAGTCCTATCTGAAATTGTTAGACAGTCGGACAGATTAGAGAGCTTCAGAGAGAGTTAGCCAGACGAGGAATTCATCAAGAAAACTCGCCGTACAGAAGATATGTGTGTTTGCCTGGAAGTAGACGTGTTGCCAGCTTTCCCGCTAGTCTTTATATCATCGCGATCATCCGACCAGAAAAAACAAATACGAACGCTACCTGCTTTCGAAAGTATGACTATTTGACAGTCTTCACAAGAAGTGTATCTAAGCACTAAGTTGCTTACGGATATCTCATTGCCCGGCCTCGACAGAGAAAGAACAATGCATTTGTTGGAAGCATTGAAGTAGTCCAGAGCATCTAGACTGATGACCTTGACTGGGAACTAGCATCCATCCTGAAATTTGCAAAAGATACGTGTAGTCCTGCATCCATCGAAAGCAGGTCAACGGACAGGGGCATAACAAGAAGATCTTCTTAATTAACCGCTTTCACTGTTTGTCGTTGCTTGAAGAGTTCGATAGCTCATATTTGACCAAAGCTGTTTAGTTCATCGATGGGTTGGGTGAAAGTAGGAATATTGAAGAATCTATTTCAGCCGAGAAACCAAAGGCGATCAACTTTGATTATTCTAGTTGTCGAGGCCACACCAAGATGTTGGGTACTCGTGACAGCCAGGGTAGGATGAAAGCGTATTGCATATGACAGATCGTCAGTGCCGTCTTTGTTGTCCATATAGGAGGATGTGCCCTGGAGCGAAGACAGCGGAGGCAGCGAGCGATAAGAAGTCCAGCCGATTGACCGTCACTTTGCAGACCGATGCGCTTGGTCCGTGCATGATTTCTTACTACGCGCCGCGCAGCCGCGAAGCCGACATTCATGCTTTCTTCTACTTTCTTCTTTTTTCTCACATCAACCACAAAAACAACAACGACGACGACGACGCTGGCGACAACGACGTTGGTGACGACGACGCGTAAATTGTCATATCTCATCCAACTTTTCATCTCTTCTTTATGCGTCTCGCTTCTCTGTTCACGCTGCAAACGGCAACACCCAAGCGTCAGCGGCTAGCGAGTCTCGCCGTTTGTGATCCGAGCACTTACATCAGAACACAAGGTTTGCGCTTTACTTACTACATCTGCCCGAGATGGTGCAAGACGTACGAAAGAAGTCAGCTGCTAGGTCCAAGCAAACAATACAGCGGTGGCTACGAGATACCAAGGCGACTATCGTCTACAGGAATGTCAAAGAAGATCATGTCCACCATTTCCCGGAACTGTTCAAACAGGCTCTTGACCATTATAACAAGACTGACCCGGATGCTTCGTATGAATACGCACCAGCAGCATCTCCATCTCCGTCTGCTCCAAAAAGGGTGTTCGACGTGAAATGCAAGTTCAGTCTAAAAGGTCAGAAAGGTATTGAAATCAAGAGAGGAAGCAAGCATGCATTCAACTTTACAATCGACGATAAGCCCTACACAGCGGAAAATCTTACAAACAACCCACCACACAGACAGAATTGGCAGTCTATAGATGCCTGCTCTGTACCTTCATCTCCTGAGATAGGGTCGGCAAGCACGGTTGAGCGTGTTGTAGCACATCTCACTGAGACTGCATCCCGTTCCGCGAAATCTTTCCTGAAGGCGATGCAGGATCGTCCTCTCCTTGTCGAGCCTTCTACTGAACCGGCTGTCGACCAACCCTGCATATTTAGCTATGGAGAATGCTGGCGCAAAACACTCAATTGTGTCGACATCCATGCAGCTATCTTAAGAAGTGACAGCAAGGGCACAGTGTACCGTACAGACGACTCGCATCGCCCAATCCGGACTGACGTCGAATTTTTGTGGTCGCTTGCTTTGCTCCAGACTGTAGGGGACACTAAAGCGTTCACGCAGGTACCTCACTTCGTGGAAAACATCCCAGTAAAGACCTTGTCCAAGCATTCGCAAGTGCCTGGACTGCTCAGGAATGACATTAACACCGCGCAAGAGGCGGAGGCGAGTGCAAACTTTGGCCCAACTGGTTGTTCAGTCGACTTGCACATCGGTAGGTCCACTCCCCCCTTCCGCTGGCGCCGTTGCTAATCAATCTGCAGACTTCGGCATGCATGTATTAAGCACTGTTTTCGACAGCTGCATCAAGTTGTGGGCTTTGTATCCTCCAACTCCTTCGAATCTCGACTTGTTGTTTGAGGTAAGCGGCCGAGAACAAAAGCTCGAACAACTCCATGGCAAACTGGAAGGAGGAGTGTTTGCAATCACGACTGGCGGTACCACGATTCATCTGCCTCCTGGTTGGCTTCATGCGACATACAACGTCGAAGGTGGGTTCCTGGTCGGTACTGCCTGGGAGAACTATCAAGATCTAGCAGTGCTGCTCGACCTGTTCCTTCGCGAGGCAGATGCACATCCGGAAGACGCAGAGTACAGCATGGTGATCAGGATATGCGAAAAGGCCATCGAACATAATGTGCAGCCAAATGGTCTGCTCCAAACAATATGTCCTCTTTGGGAGGCGATTACCAAAGTCGACTGTACGAGGAAAAAGCAAGACAGATTCCCCACCTCAGTCTGGCGCAAGTTTGAGCAACAAGCAGGAGGTAAAAAAGCGAAGTGTCCAGGCTGCAACCAAGATTTTAGCTTGCATAAGCCTAGCGTCTTGACAGAGGTCTGATACGATCGACGTTGCAGAAGGTCTTACTGCATGCTGTTGAAACACGTTGACCCCAATCAAAGGTGGAATGGAATTCAACCAAGATTATGTTGCGGCCCGAGATTGGCATGGGATTAGATTGGGACTGGCTGGACAACTTGGTTCGTCTCCGTGCAACGACAAGATTTCGTCATGGATGTCATACCTTGATGCTCAGTCCTAGGAGCACAAGACAGATGCAGAAAACAAGCAAGATGTGTCAAACAGCTCTAAGCAAAAGTCGAAGGCGACAGGTAGCAGAAGCGTGTATCTGTACTGATGATACTTGAATCCTGACACGCTCTTGGGACACGAATGCAATCAGATATCGAATAGCGACCAGCACATCAACATCAAGTGTACTGCTACCTCGCTCCCATCTCTTCATCGGAACGTTCCAGGTTAGCACTCTGGGATCAGAGTGTCGATATGTCTGAATGGAAAGGTCAACTCAGGAATCTTTACAATATGCACTTAGCTCATATTGCTCCGGCTAAACCGGTCATGGCAGTTGGAAAGCATATGTATGATTTTTATGTGTCTTGTTACCACCTAGGAGGAAGTGTGGTATGGCCATTATAAGTGTTGCGGCACGTCAATCCAGAGAAAACATGAGTCAGCCATTGTTGATGCTGTGGTAACAGATTTTGGTATCCTGACAGACAAGCATCACCTTCTATTGACCAGGCCTCAAGTCTGTGTTGACATGCGAAAAAGAAGAGCAGGATGTCATTTGCACAAGTCACGGCCTACGCTAAGGAACGCAGGGTTGCTGAAATACGCATTATGTCAAATGGGGCGTTAATTAACATCTGGTATAGAGTCTAGAAGCAGAAACTGTGAGAACGATCGAGTCTAAAGCATTATACTACCGCCTGAGAGAGTATGAAGGTCAAAATGAGCGCGACAATAACGGCCATGAAGACAGGAGAAGGGACACCAGAAGGAAGGGGAAAGACCGCTCCATGGGGTTGTAGGAGAGTAATAGGGCGTTTTATATCGAGAACCGCTCCTGTTTGCCAGAAGTCTGAGCGAACAGTTATTTGGATCACAAAAACAACAGCAGAGACTCGAGGACAGCACGATGATGCGAGCAGTAGTGAGTGATCTCAAATGCTTTGATTCATGCTCTTTGATCCTCTTGGTCTTACCGTGCGTCCCTCATCGACGTTATGAGTGACACACGTTCCACTAAACTTGATATGGAACAGTTGGTTTGATTTTTCGAGGTCGCGAGCGACGACAATCTCTCAAAGCTGCCTCGGATGCCGAGACCAACCACTATGGTATAACTCCATCACGAATTGCATCATACCTATGAGATTGTCGGATCTATGATGGATCAACAGCAGTTTTGTCGTTCTGTTGTCCCTATTTCTCATATCGTTCGATTTTCCCGGAGCCCGGAGTCATCGAACATCTTTCGTCTATGGCTTCGGTACAACGAAGCATCACCCAAGTGTCCTCCGTATATTGCGACAATAAAGTACATTAAGTAGCGTTGAATTCAGCGGTCAAGCCGTGAACAAAGAGATTGAATAGATGCGCAGGTCTTGGACAGCGCTGAGAAGCGAACATTCCACAATGAGAGTGTTCAAAAGAAGATGGACGCACAGATCGTGGGACTTGATGAGATAACGATGCATTGCCCGAAGAAGCAATGGTCTAAGGGGTTGCCTTCAAGCGAAAATGGCCGAGACTGGGTGTTCTGATTACGGAGGATCTAGATCTGGGTTGTAGCAACAATTACTCGAGAGGCCAAGATGGTGCTTCGAAGGTTAACAGTACCAATTACAGTGGTTCGAAGGACGTTGGGGCGGATCGCGCAGTCGTGAGGATCGTGGTGCGTGAGAGTGGGTGTCGCAGTTGAGATTGGATATCACTCCGACGTGATAATTATGCAGTAGTTCAATACTATAGTGTTCAGCGAAGGCAAGTAGACCGTACAAGCTCGTTGATAGAAGCGGTTCGAGTGATCTCAGCTCTCTAATCGGTGTTCATAACACAATATTGGAGACAAAGTGATGGTTGACGACAATTGTGCGAACTCTGTCCTCTCTGCGACTGTATTTCTGTGAGAGAAGCGATACGCGTGCGACTCTAGTTCGGGAACTCCATCAGAACCTAGGGTCTCGAGAGATCTTCTTGCTAGGCGCTATCAATGATTATGCGCGGAGGGTGAAGAACGTGCAGAGTTTACAGGACGCGATCAAGGCAGTATGGTCCGATGTAACAACGAATACTGAACAGTGTTCATCGGACTTCACAGCCTACTGAACACGAGGTAGAACAAAGCGCAAAAATGTAGCAACCCAAGAGAACGTGGAGATTCGGGTTGTCAAGGGCCACGTTTCGAATCCCAGCTGTACCCAAGTCCTAGGTCAGACAGGATTGGATAGCCTTGTGGCTAAATCAAAAATCCGTCGAGACCAGGCTAAAGGGTTGTGGTCGCCCAATACTCTAGTGTTTACTTGGATAAGGATTAGGGTCGAGGTGAGCAAGTGTGCAGGTCAACCGATCGAAGAAGTGGCGGAGTGGTGACGGTTTGATGATAGGGTGGGATCGGAGTGGGATCGGAGTGGGATCGGAGTGGGATCAGATGGGACCAGATGGGATCAGATAGAAATTGAGCGATACTGACACTAGGGCAGAACGCGGACATCTAAATCCTTCGGTTCTATATTCAAACAATTGGCAAGAGTTCTATACTATGTATCTATGTATTGCGCGATAATATAGATGTAGAAGATAGGAGAACGGTAAATACTAGCGAGAAATGATGCTTAAGGGTAATGGGTAATATTTATCTCTTATGCTTTTGCTACTATACCCTTAGACGTCTCGCCTATAATAAGATGAAAGTGTTATGGCCAACTATTCTTAGGAAGAATAACTAGTCACGGGATTTGTACTCGTAAAGAGGAGTATTAAGCAAGTGAAGCAAGTAGTGTGATGTGTAGTGTAAACCAAAGGGACTGTTAGAATAACTATTTGAGTTGAACGCAAGACCTCCTACCGAGTTCCTGCCTACCTATATACCTAATAGATAATGAGTGTATGCATGTTGCTCTGTATGCTCTGTC